>PVJL010007803.1:0-74031 GCA_004026885.1 Lyroderma lyra | reverse complement strand
GGGGCGAGTACGCACACCCGGGGGGAGTACGCACACCTGGGGTGAGTACACACACCTGGGAGGAGTACACACACCTGGGAGGAGTACACACACCTGGGGCGAGTACGCACACCCGGGGGGAGTACGCACACCTGGGGTGAGTACACACACCTGGGAGGAGTACACACACCTGGGGCGAGTACACACACCTGGGGCGAGTACGCACACCCGGGGGCGCACATCTGGAAGCCGCCCTCCGTGGGCATCCCCAAGGCTGCACTCACCAATGGGCGCCCTCCCCAGCCTGCCTGGCAGCAGGAGCTTCCAGGACCCCGGCCCCCTCTGCATACCCGCTGGCGTCCTGCAGGGTGGTCAGCAGCTCCTGCGTGGTTCGGGAGTCCCGCGCCCCCAGCGATGCCATTAGGAAGTGGGCGTCGTTGAACAGCAGGATGTGGTCTCGGCTGTGCTTCTGGGTCACAGGCAGGACATCCTGCCACCGCTCACCCACAGACACCCCTGAGGACAGGGGAAGGACACCCACCGGCCCGGCGTGAGGCGCCTGAGCACGTCCTACGCCCAGGCCTCCTGCACCCGCACACCCCGAGGAGGCTCTGGGGGTCCTGATCCAGTGAGACCGGCCGGTGAGCAGGGCTGGAAGCAGCGTCTGGGCCCCGCTTATGTTAACGCGGCCTAATTAGCAAAGCGACAGATGCGTAGGGCAGAAAGCAAATTTAAAGAACTATTGAAGGGTATTAAGCGAAGTCTCCAGCTCCTTTGACAAAGCCCCAAGACACCTTTTTCAATTCTTCCAGCGCCATTGCTAGTGTGGCACCCGATACGTAATAGGTGCTCAATAAAAATCTGCCAAATTAGCGAATAGCGTCCTGCCAGCTTCGTGTCTAGATCTATCAACTCTGGACAGTCCCTACTTTTGCTCCTCTCTGGGGCCCTGGCCTCCTCCTCCACCCCCCGGCCCCCAGCCTCCTCCCCTGGCCCGCGGCCCCCTCCCCCGGTCCCCAAGGCCCCAGAAGGACCTCCTGACTTCCCTATTGTTCTCTCAGCCTCCTTGCTGATCCCCCCGCCCCCCGCCCCACCTTGTGCCTCCAGCGTCTGGCCTCAGCCTCCTGGCTCAGAGCCCCTTTCCCAGAGGCAGAGCAGAGCCTGTCCATCCCTGCTCCAGTAGGCTCCCCGAAGACCTGGATGAAAGCCAGACCCCCTCGCCCTGCCCTTCCCGTGGGCTCCCGGCTCCCACCCGCTCTCAGCCTCCTCTGCTGCGTCTGACCACACTGACCCCGCCCTCTGGTCACTCGTCCCCATAACGGGCCACTCTCTGCATGTAATGTCCTTTTCCATCGCTGCCCAGCAAAACCCTAAGCACTCTCCCATGGTTCACATGTCACCTCTACTTGGAAGACTTCTAGAATCCCCCGGAAATAGCTCACCCTGCCCAGGCCTCAAATTCACACTCAGCCCCTTGCTGACCTGGATCCTAGAGTAGGTACAGGTTTGGCTCTGCTGGGCCCAGGGGAGAGAAGAGAAGCATCCAGCACCCCAGCAGCTGGAGGGAAGCCCTCCATAACCCCCAGAGCTGTGGCCACCCCCGTCCAGGCTGCCTACCAAGTCACACGGAGTGACTATGTTGAGAAACCTCTCTGAAATCCCAGGGGATTGAGAAACTCTCCCCTCCCTTGTTCTAAGAAGGAGGCAGCAGGCAGAGACAGGTGAGTAGGTGCCACCTGTGCCCCGCAGGCCTGGTGGGCAGGCTGTGGGAACGGCAGGGGCCAGCATGGGCATGGAGACAGGGACACGGTGGGAACTGGGAGAGAGGGCAGGGGCAGCCGGGGCCCCAGGCCTCCCGCCGGCTGGGAGGCAGCTGCAGAGCCAGTACCCAGGGCCGTGGCTGGCACACCGTCCCAAGTCCTGCAATGGGACTGGGAGCGTCTCCCTCATGAGCTCCTGCCCAGCCCTGGGCCCAGGCCATGGCACCTTCCCCTCACTCTGTGGGAGGGGACAGGGGACAGGAGCCAAGGGGACAGCAGAGGTCTGGCCACCTTCCATCTGCAGCCGGTAGAGCATGGAGCAGCTGTCCACCACATCCAGCATGGCCCCGCTGGCCCGCAAGCTGGGGAGAATCTGGAAGACAAGGGCAGGTGGGGGCGTGGGTGGGGCCTGCACACAGCCAGACTTCAGCAAGCAAGCCACCACCATCGTCCCCTCCGCCTCACCTACTGGGACCGGCCCGTCCCCAAGGCTCAGACCGCTCCAGGCACAGACCTGGGGGTGTGCGTGTGGGACCTGGGGCCTCTATCATCCAGCCCACACTGGGGTACCCGGGAGCTGTGAGTTAGGCTCTTTTTGGGGTTTGTCTTCTCTTAAAAGGGTAGCTAGGGGCTGGGGGAGGGGTACTCGGTGTTGAGCGGACACAGTTTTCGTTGGCAAAGGTGAAATGGTTCTAGACGGTCGGTGGGGGTGAGCGCACGGCAATGTGAGGTGTGCTCGGTGCCACAAACGGCACACCTCAAAACGGCTGACGCGGCAAATGCCAAGGTACCGATCTTTTGCTGACAAGAAGAAGTTCCCAGGGGAGATCGTGGGCTCCAGAACGTGGCTGGAGAAGAGTCGGAGATTTCAGAGATGACCGACTTCGATGTGCAATTCACCAGTGCCCACGGGTGACCAGAGCCCCCCGAATGTCCTCACCCCACGCTGGGTGACACCACCACTTCCGGCAAAAAGTTCACCCCGTGGCGTCTTCCACACAAGCGAGCTCCTGCTCCAGCTGCTGCTTTTCGCTGGGGCGAAACTGAGAGACTAGAAGCCCCACGGCCGCAATCAAGAGAGCCGCGCGCCGACGGGGACTTACGTGGTCGTCGTAAACGGTCAGCGCGGCCTCGTACTCGCCCTGCAAAACCCAAGTCCCCGTGATGAGCACCTGGAAGAGGTGAGCTCTAAGACTGAGACGTGAGCTGAAAACGAGGCCCCGAGCACGTTACGGGGGCGGGGAGGGCGGTGGGCAGTGGGGGCGCGGACCCAGGGACAGGAGCGGTGGGACCCACTTTTGCTCTGGGCGCCGCGCTCCTGGGTACAAGAGGCAGAGGCAGTCCCTGCTGCCAAGGGAACGGCTCGTCAAAGCTTTATTTTCCCTACAAAGTCCTTGTCCAATGCTGTGAGCTCCTTCCTGTATTTCTTCTAGTCTTTGCTTCTCTATTTTCCTTACATTCGGTTGGGTTCTAGACCCTGTGTCACTGCAGTCTCCATGCCATTACAGGGTCCTCACCTTCCGAGCATTTCTCCTTGGACATTTAGGGAGCTCCTAGGTTTTCTGTAGGATAAATAGCACTGCACGAAGCACCCTTATTAACGGGACCCAGTGGTGGAATCACTGAGGACCTACCCCTCGCTCCCCAGGGACAAAGCCTTTGAAGGGCCTCGTGGCTCCTGCAGGTGCAATCTGTGAGGTGGGGGCTGAACAGTCAGCAAAGAGACGCTGGGTCTAAACTGTCTCCACCCATCGCACACAGTACCAGGTCTGACAATTAAGTTCGCGAACGTGCCACCGCGTGCTCATGTTGGCAGCACTGTACAAACAGCTCGGTGAGGTGTCATCACCTTCGTATATCTGTGCCTCACAGCTGCATTCATGTCAACATGTGGCGCTGTCTTGCTGAGTGGCGTTCATTATTGTTGCTATATGCTTTTGTGTGCTGTCGGAGCTTGAATTAGAGCAATGAACAAACATTAAATTTCTTGTTATGGGAGGGTTCCCTGGTGGTGTAGTGACTAGGCTTTGGCGCTCTCAACGCTGCAGCCTGGGTTCGATTCCCAGCCTGGGAACCACCCAAAAAAGAAAAATTTCTTGTTAAACTTGGCAGGAGTGGAAGTGAAATCAGGGACATGTTAGTCCAAGTTTATGGGGATGATGCCATGAAGAAAATGGCAGCGTACAAATAGGTTAAACATTTTACTGAGGGGAGAGAAAGCATCACTGATGAAGAGAGGTCAGGATGGCCAGTAACAAGTAGAACTGATGAAAACATTGCAAAAATGCATTGAATTGTGCGTAAAATCATCGGCTGACTGTGAGAAGCAGAGCAGACCAAGTAAACATCAATAGAGAGACAGGAAAATCTGAGCTGAAAATCTTGACACGAGAAAGGTGTGTGCAGACATGATCCCGGAGGAGCTCACTGATGAACAAAAGCAAAGGAGAGGTGAAGTTTGCCAAGACCTTCTGGAGAGGCGAGACCATGTTTTGGGCCGTGTCATCACTGGTGATGACACGTGGGTGTACCAACACGACCCTGAAACAAAGTATCCAAGTGTACAATGGAAGTCAGCCAGTTCTCCACGACCCAAAAAGTTCTGTCAGTCCAAATCAAGAGGCAAAACCATGTTGCTAACCGTTTTGGTATCAGAGGGATTGTTCATTAGGAATTTGTACCAGCTGGACAGTCAACCCAGTTTACTATTTGGAACTGCTGAAAAGGCTGCATGAAAATGTTAAACGAAAACGACCCGAACTTTTCGCCAACAACTCATGGCTCTTGCATCACGACAATGCACCAGGCCACATGGCACAGTCTGGGAGGCAGTTGTTAGCCAGGACACAGGTAACTGTACTGAAACACCCACCCTGCTCACCTGATCTGGCCCCCAATGACTTTTTACTTTACCCAAAGATGAAGGAAATACTGAAAGGGAGACATTTTGATGACATTCAGGACATCAAGGGCCATATGATGACAGCTCTGATGGCCATTCCAGAAAGAGTTCCAAAACTGCTCTGAAGGGTGGACTAGGTGCTGGCGTCGGTGCACAGCTTCCCAAGGGGAGGACTTCGACAGTGACCGTGGTGACACTCAGCAGTGAGGTGTGCGGCGCTTTCTCTAGGACGAGTTCGCGAACTTAATTGTCCGACCTCGCATACGTGATTGCCACGTCCAGACAGTGAAAAATACCCGAAGTAGTTTGCGCCTGAAGCGCTGTTTGAAAACACTAATGCTGTCCTGCATCAGGACACCACCTAAATGTGCAAACGCAAAATGCTACTCCACGAAACAGAAGGTGTTGTAAAGGGTAGAAAACAGTGTCTCCGGACCTCTTTACCTTTTCAATCAGGTATAAAGCCCAGTGCCAGTAATTATGACAAGCCAGCATGTCGGCATCCTGGGGAACGAAGCAGACAATCAGAGGAAGGTGTGACAGACTGTGGAGAAGAGAAGGGCAGGTGTTACTCTGTGCCGACGTAGAACCCCACGCCGGTCGGTGTGGCAGACGCCTCCCGGGCTCCGCTCGGTGCCAGGCGTGTCCACGTCACCTCCTTCGGCTCTGCGGGAAGGCGAGTCTACAAGGCTGTCCAGAAAACCCAGCCATAAACGCCTCTGACTTCCCTGTTATGCGGCGGGGTACCCTCCAGACAGCCCTCGGGTGCCTGAATCCGCCTGGCAAAGTTCCACTCATCCGTCATGACTCAGCTCAGAGGCTGCCTCCTCCGGGCAGCCTTCCCTGACCACTTCCCTGTCCAGCCCGCTTGGGTCAGAGGCTTCCTCTGGGTTTCCGCCTGCCCGCCAGTGCTCCTGGGTATGTTTCATGGGCTGCTGGACAGGTGCTCTCTCCACCTGACCAGGCCTTTCCCAGACAGGGAAGTCGGGGCTGGACTTACATGGGGTCTCCAGGGCAGGGCACAGCTTGGGGCAGTGACTGCAGCTTTGGCTAAGCTCCATGCCGGTGCAGGAGGAAGAGAAAGGAGCCCCGGAGCCACCCTCTCCACCCCAGGGCTGTCCTGCCAGGCCAGAGGCTGCCAGAAGCCACCGTGGAAGGCAGGTGCAGACATCGGGTGACCAGAGCCCATTGGGAGATGATTCCAGCCAGCCTAAGCTGCCTCACTTTGGGGCCAAGGGCTTCACGGTTGTCACAACAGCAGGTGTACAGACAGGGAAACCAAGGCTCGGATGGATCACATTCTAGCCCCGGGGGTAGAGGCAGGCCTCCCACACCCAGACTCAGCAAAATCAGAGCCTGGGGGGAGGGATGTGAATGGAATGAGCTGGAAGGTCCTGACCAGGCCTCTCCTGCTCCCCTTGGCTATGCCTGGACAAGCCCCTGGCCTCAGTTGGGAGGACTCGGCCACAGGCTACTGCCCCCGCCCAGACTCAGTGCTCCCGCTGGGACTAGCAGGACCCTCTCCTCCCCGCCCCAGGCTCTCCTGTCCCCAGGGCCTGGGGACCCTTAGGAAGATGTGAGTGTGAACTGCGTGGGGTCATCTCACACGTGTCTGCCTGCTCGACCTGACACCCCTCCCGGAGAAGCCGGGAGTCCGCCTTCTCGCCCCTTGACTGCCGAGGGGGTTCTGTCCCCACTGAAAATATCGTAGGTCGGAACACGATTAATACACCTGCCCACTGAAGACCCCCACAGCTCCCCCACCTTAAACACACTCGCTGACACGAGCCTGCGCTATGACTGAGTGTTGACGGTCACGTAGTTCATTGGGCACATCGCCTTCACCCCGTCGCCGTAAGGCAGGGACCACCTGTGCGTCTCACGGGCAGGTCCCGGGCCAGGGAGCGGCTGGGGGATGCGGGTGAGCATGCCAGCCCCCCGTTCCCGCCTGGTCGCCGGCTTTCCCTGCTTTGCTCCGTCACTGATGGCTTGGTCCGGGCCTCGGCAGAGACCTGCCGTCCCGGAAACGCCCCACAGCACAGAGAAAGGCAGCAGACCTCACGTGGCCAGTGGCCAGGCTGTGTGCCGGAGGCAAGCCCGGGCCAAGAGGGGCACCCAGAGGAGCGGGGGCGCCAGGAGAGGGAGCACGGAGGTCCCAGCAGCCCAGCCCCACAAGAGCCCCGGGCCTCACGTGCCCGCCCTGCAGACACATCCCTTCTCCTCCTCCCACAGAGGGTCCTTGAACACAGTCGTTGGGTGCCCCGCTGAGCCTGCTGGCCGCTGGGGGACAGCTCAGGGCCCTCGTGGCTGTCACCTGTGCCACGCTCGCTTCCCTGGTCATTTTCTGATGTATTCCTATTACACCGAACGCTGCAGGCCAACACCGACCCCAGGCACCAGCAGAACACGGGCAGGTGGTGGGAGGCGTGCGGCTCCCGGGGGACAGGGTGGCTTGACAGAGACCCTCCCAGAGCAGGAGTTTCCCAGGCACAAGCCTGCACCCTGTAACTTCCGTCCGTAGGCCTCGGCGTGACTGGCGGGGACAGACGGGATTTCCCGGGCGGGCTATGACGCGTACCTTCCAGTGCGTTTCCGAGCGCTGCATGAACTGCAGCCCGTCCCCGACCTCCGCTTTCATCTCGTGGATGTGGGCGATGGTGTGCACCGACCACGCGTCCGCCGGGTTCACAGACAAAGCCTGAAGGGGCGGGCGGAAACGAGTCCGGATGACGTGGGTTAGTCAGGCTGCCAGGCCCCCGGCGTCTCCGACTCCTGCACGGGGCTGGGGGGCCTGAGGGGCCTGAGCTGAACGGCCGAGTGTCGGGGCCCGGCTGGCGTGAGGACTGGGCTCCGCCTCGAAGCAATAGAGACTCCAAAGACCAGCCCCGCTGAGCATCTGCAGGACGCCCGCCCTCCCGGGGATCACTGCCCATTCCACAGAGGAGGGAACTGGGCTCAGAGAGGCTGAGTGACTGCCCAGGACCACACAGCTGGGTCTTTCCGAAGCCAGGGCTCATCCCCGGGGCCCCACACCTTGCTGCGCGCGGCTGAACCCCCTGCAGTGTGCTGACCAGCCTCTCTGGGCCTGTTGGGCTCCTGCTGAGATGCAGCACCGCCTTGCTCTGGGGGCCGCCACGGAGGTGAAGTGGACACCGTGTGTGTCAGTGCTGCGCAGACTGCCAAGGGCTCCGGGGCTCTCGGGGCCACACACAAGTGACGGCCACACAGGCGGCTGTCTGGGCGTGTTCTGACGTTACTACTGTTGATAACAGCCACTCACATGCCCGGGATGCTTCTCAGTGACCAGCAAGGCGGGCAGGACACAGGCTGATGACTCTAACCACACAGGGGCTTCGTTCTCCTACCTACCCGTGTGTTCAGCTTGTGTTTACTGAGCACCTACTAAGCACCAGGCATGAAGCCGTACGCTGAAGGTCGAAGGGGCTCTAGGGTAGGCCGACCAGACGTCCCGTCTCAATCAGGACAAAAAGCAATAGCCCTGTCCCATTTCAAATGGTGCATCCGGTCAGCCCGCTGACACCTTGAATTTAGCTCGGTGAGACCAGGCTGACCCTACGTACCATTTGAAACGGGACAGGACCGTTGTTTTCTGTCCCGTTGAAAACAGGACATCTGGTCAGCTTCCCCCGTGGACAATGCACACGAGCCCAGGACTCCTATAGCAGGGTCGGTCTCTCCCAGCCCCGCTGCCTTGCACAGAGGCAGAGCCAGGAAGGCCCCGGCCTGGCACCTGCCAGAGGGTTTATGCTGACAGGTCATCCCAGCACCCATGCTCCTGTCCCCCGCTGGCGGGCCCTGCCCAGCCCATGCGGGGATGCGGTAAGAAAGAACATGTCTGTAGGGACGGGGGCACATATGGCAGAGCCTGGCAGGACCGGGACACTTTGGGGACTGCAGGGGCACAGCTGAGCAGATGGGGGCGCTGGAGCCCAGTGAAGGGACCCAGGAAGGGCCGCGCTCACCCCGCTGTAAAGTTAAGGCCCCACCCTCTCCAAGGGGTTCCAGACCGGCTTCCTCCTAAGGTTCCCTGGGACAAGGTCCGACTTCCTTCCGGGTCTCCGACGCGCAGACCTGGCCCTGCCTGCCCCGACCTTTGCTCCCAGCACCCGCCCCACCCACTCCACCCCAAGCTGTGGCCATCCTTTCCTCTGCCTGCAGGCACCTGGCCCAGGTGTCACCACTGTGAGGTCTCTCCAGACTCCTGTCCAGTGCAGACCGGCCCTGCTTTCCTAGCTCCCGGGGGGTCACTGCCATAGCCTGCCCTGCCCAGTCGCTGCTGCGCCATGCTGCTATTGGGGTCACTGCAGGCACCTGCAGGAGGGGGGTACAGCAGGACAAAGGGGCTGGAAGGGAGCAGAGAGGGGCCCCTCGTTCCACTGCTGCCTGCACCTTCTGGCTGCGCTCTGGCTTCTGGAACCATCTTGGCAGCCCTCAGGTACCCACACGGA
Organism: Lyroderma lyra; assembly: GCA_004026885.1. Classification (NCBI taxonomy): domain Eukaryota; kingdom Metazoa; phylum Chordata; class Mammalia; order Chiroptera; family Megadermatidae; genus Lyroderma; species Lyroderma lyra. Next base: position 64,921 of record PVJL010007803.1, on the reverse strand, counting down.
CGCCACCCAGTGGGGAGGCCCAGAGGTCATGGTCTCCAGAACCTTCCTGCAGCCGACCCCATGGATGGTGGTGCCTGGCCAGGGAGCCCAGGGACCCCAAGCCCTGACTCAGGACTAACGTTCAGAACCCAGCACCCTACACCCCAGTCTGGACTCCATTTCTGTAACCAGAGCAGTATTCAGAGACCCCACGGCTCCTATGGGCCTCCGAGGGTGCTGTCATATTCTGAGGAGGGGTGCTGGGGTCCACTTGGGCAACATTGGGGTTGGTGGGGGAAGAGCCCTGGCTGGGATGCTGGGAAGCTGGGGCCGGACCAGGTGGCCCGGCCGGTGGCCTGGGTGCACATCCGGCCTGGCCTCCCCTGCGCTGTGTGGCTGTGGGCTGGCTCTGGCCTTGGCCTCTCTGAGCCTCGGCCTCTCATCTGGGAAACGAGATTAACGCCTGTGCCAGCCGGGCTGAGGAGACTGGAGCAGGGGTACAGACAAGGCCAGGCACAGGAGCTGGGTGGGGGGCCTTGCTAGAGTCGCCCACGAGCGGTGGCCCTCGCACTCTGCGCTGCCTGACGCCACTCCCTGAGGGGTGGCACCCGGGGAAGGGCCCACCCACCTCTTGGGCAAGCTTTTCCGCCTGATCGTAGAAGTTGGTTTCCATCAATCCAAAAGAATAGATGCCTTTCACGTAGCTAAAAACAGAGAGCAAAAGTCTTAAAACAAACAAATAAACATGGACCGGATCATTCGTCCCTCTAGACAACCCGGATGGGCTATGTGGTGTCCCCCCAATGATTCGTTGGAACAGATGTTCTAATTTAGACTAAAGGTGTCTCAGATGTAATCAAGTTAAGACGAGGTCACACTGGAGTAGGGCGACCCTAAGTCTGATGGCCAGTGTCCTTACAAAAGGAAGGAGAGAGAGTTCTGGACACAAGGACACAGACTGCCCTGAGAGGACAGAGGCGGGGACCGGAGCGACGCAGCATGGGCCAAGGGCACTAAGGACTGCGGGCGGCCGCCTGGTCTGGTCTCCATAGCACCGGTCTCTATGGCAGACCCACCTGCCATTCACAGCTCACCTCCACAGGAGACGGCAGGGCCCTTCTCCCTCCTGCCTGCTCAGGGTGTCCACCAGGAGGGACAGCCCAGGGACCCCTGCCGCAGAGCCGCGGTGAGTGTGGGCTGTCAGTGGCCTCTCTGCTCGGTAGCCCTATGCACGGTTCCCCCCAGACTCCAGCTCCCGGAGGTGGGGACCCTGTCGGTCCGACTCTCTCTCAGCCCAGACCCAGTTGAGGACGGGCTTTCAGACATTCCGCTGACTGAATACACACTTCCATTCCTCATCTGCAACCCCTGGCACCTGGGCAGCCCGGGCCATCACACGGCGTGCTTTCCTGTGCTTTTGTGGGATGGTGTCAAAACAAGATATAATGGAGCGATGGAGCTTCTGTCTGAGGCTCAGATGTTACCTGTACCACCCCGCACAGAGACACACTGGCTTTCATTATTCACAGAAGCAGTGTTCTAGAGCACTGGCTTCCAGACTCTGCTTTTAAATATTTACTGAGTTCTACTGGGGTCATTTAACCCTCAACATTTAAACACGTGTTGAATGCATATGATATGCCAAGTACGGTTAGGCTCTTGTGATGGTTAATTTGATGTGTCACGGTCTAGATGTTTCTGTGAAGGTATTTTCTAGACGTGATTAACATTTAAATCAGCAGACTTGGAGTAAAGCAGACTACCCTCCATGATGTGGGTGGGCCTCATCTAATCAGTTGAAGGCTGAAGAGAAAAGACTGACTTCTCCGAGAAGAGGAAGGAGATCTGTCTCCAGATGGTGACACAGAAACTACTTGACTTTCCAGTCTGTGCCTGTCCTGTGGATGTTGGACTCACTAGTCCCCACAATAGCGTGAGCCAACTCCTTAAAATAAATCTCTCTATAGATACAGATGCAGGCAGAGAGATAAATAGTTACATACACATAAACATTAAATACAGACAGACACATCCGATTGGGCCTGCTTTTCTGGAGAACCGTCACTAATGCAGCTCTTCAATCCGCTATCTGTCTGACCCTCGCAACAATCCTATGATTACGAGGTAATGGAGGTGACCGTGTGCAGTGGCCACGAGGGCTGTCACAGAAATTCCAGGCTCCCTCTCCCTCAAGCACACAGTAGAACTGTGCTTCCTGGGCTCCTGTAGATGGGTGGCCAATGACTTGGGAGTGACAGGGTATCCCTTTCACTCTGGGCACTTGATTGTCACTGTGAGTCCCTCGGGGGTGGCTGGTGTGACTGGAGAGCAGTTGCTTCATCAACTGGGATTCTAGAGGGAGACAATGGCATGGGCAGAGCCTCAGCTGCCCTGTGATGAGCCATGTGGTATGCATGAGAAATAAACCGTTGCTGTAACAAGCCGTGAAGAATCAGATCGATGGGATGTCTGTTACTGCAGCAAACACCCCTGTGCTGACTGATACAGACCGGTACTTCCTCATTCCCGGGCTGGGATGGAGATCGAACCAAGGAAATGGAGCTTTCCTACGTAAGACAGCTAGGAGCATGGCAACAGTAGTCCCACTCTTTTCAGGGCAGGGCCAGGATCATCGCCATGTCTTTAGGGCAAAGGAGAGAGACCAAGAAATAGAAATGATGTGGTTTCCAACTGGCACATACCTGCTTAGTGGGGTGGCAGGTGTCCAGAAGGGGTAAACGCGAGCCACAGAGTCTCGCATCTGCTCCTGGTAGCCCAGGTAGAAATAGGCATCGTGGGAAAATTTTAGGGCCAGCATGTCCGTCGGGTGGTCCCGGAGAATCCCTTCCCATAGATCACAGGCTCTGGGAAAGTTCCTAGAAAGCAAGAGAAGTTTCTCAGCAACAGCGAACACGTAGTTCACACATATGGGGAGTGAAAAAGGCCCGGTTCTTACCGGAATCTGCCCTGAATTGGGCCGTCGGGAGAGTACCCAGCCATGCAAGGGGAACAGCGGAGGCATGTGTGGCTGGGTTTATGCCGGACAGCCCCCATTTGTATGACACACGCACACCCTGAACGGGTCCTCGAACAATGCTATTCTGTTCAACATCTTTGGTCACGTTGATGAGATGTCGTAGGAGCCTGCCTGTTTGTATTGATTAGCCCGTGGTCAAATTGGTTTTGTTATGTGAGGTCGGACAATTAATTCCGTGAACTCATCCTGGAAAAAGTGCTACATACCTCACTGCTGAGTGTCACCACAATTACGTTTGCGAACTTGTCACCATGCGCTTACGCGGGCAGCACTGTGCAAACAACTCGGTGAGGTGTCCTAACCGTGGCAGTGCTGCCCGCGAAAGCGCCCGGTGGCAGGTTCGCAAACTTAACTCTCAGAGTTTGGGCACAACCACAGCTCTGATGGCCCTTCCAGAAAAACAGTTCCAAAATGGCTCTGAAGGGTGGACTAGGCGCTGGCGTCAGGGCACAGCTTCCCAAGGGGAGTCCTTCGAAGGTGACCGTGGTGACATTCAGCAATGAGGAGTGCAGCACTTTTTCTAGGACGAGTTTGTGAAATTAATTGTCCCAGCTTGTATGTCATTTTGCTTAAAGTCACTGGACCTATCACTGACAGTAGGTGAGGACTTAACTGTACATACAAGGTGTTTATGTTAGGCTGTAACTCAGAAATTGATAAACCAATGGGGAATTTTACTCTCTAATTCAGGCAAATAACCAACTAACGAAGTGGTTTCGCACATTGCCGAACCCAGTTCTGCGCCAGCCCATGAACCAGCTGCAGGCGGTCCCCACACATGCGGCTCAGGTCACCTCGCTCTGCAGGGCATCGCCCCGGCCGGAGCAGACACAGAGGCAGGCTCCAGGACCAGAACGCCCGGGCACAGGGGGACGGCGGCGGGAACCACAGAGGCAGGGGCGACCCGGAGCCCAGCTCACAGGGTGTGCTCGGACCACGAGCGTTCAGGGGCGGCTTTTCTCTCCTATCTTTTATGTATTCGTGTGAGGTATTCCTATTTGCTTTTGGTAACAAAAATAACGACCGATTTATTTAATGAGGAAAAGTGGCTTTGAGTGTGGTACTGGGACTCCTCGCCAGCCATGTCTGCATTCGGCAGTCAGCTGAGGGTGCAGCCGCGGGCGACACGTGACTTTTGATCAGGCCCCTTCCCGGGGGCGCAGGCCAGCCCGTGGCATCACCCAGCACAGCCCCAGAGCGCCAGCCGCCGGCCCAGGGCGGCCCCTCACCCCTTGGCAAAGGCCTCTACCGCAGACACGTGCAGCCGCTCCCGCTGTGTCAGCGGCTGGGCTTCGGAGATCTCCACCATGTGCTTCACGGCCAGGTCCAGCTCCTTGTCCAGCCTCACGGAGCTCCCGGTGCCGATCAGCACGAGGCCGTTGGAGATGGCGTGGCCCATCGCTGCAAGGTGGGAGAACAGCTGGTGACGCAGATGACCCGGCCTGGCCCCCACTGTGGCATAAACAGGAGGGGCACGCCAGGCAGTGGGCAGGCCGTGTGCTGCGCCCCCACAACGACCCGGAACTCCGCCTGGACCTCACCACGCACATGGAGAAGCGGCAACCCCAAAAGCATCCTGCCCTTCGCAGGTTATTTTCCTAACGAGGTCTGGAGCACCCAGTCACCGGGTGAACTGGCTAGGGGCCTCCTGAGGGCGTCCATCCTCGGCTGATATTGTCACTACAACGAGCACAGGGCCGCCAGGGGACACAGGGTAGATGCTGTCCGGGGGCCTGTCCCTGAAGCACAGAAGCCACACTTCTGTCTTGGCCACCCTCGCAGCCCTGGCAGCAGCCGTGCTGGCAGGTGTGCAGGCCCCCAGCTCCTAGCTGGGCTTCCAGGCCCCACCTGACAGATGTCCACTGGCATTTGGAACTCAGCCGCTGGCCCAGGCCTGGTATCCAGCCATAGTGCTGGGACCACCGATGTGGACCCTGCTTCTGACCGGGGCCCGGGTCTGCTCAGAGAGCCCGAGCCCAGCCCTGCCTGCCCCCATAGGCTGAGTTCAGCTTCCCTCCTCCCCTGTTCTGTGCCCCTGCCCTCAGAGGGACCTGGCCACAGCGGAGGGGGACGGGGACCCCCGCTGCACTGCACTCCCCACTTCAGGCCTTCTCCCAGGCCCAGAAATGCACCCTACATCGGGGCTACCCTCCTGGGGTTCTGATTGCCCCGGGCTGACCTCCCAAGCCTGCTGAGCACATGGGACACTGGCGGCAGAGTGGGGGGGGGCCCTTCTGGTCACAGCTCTCTGGGGGAGGCTTCCCGAGCAGGAGCCACTTCTTGTGTTCCAGGGGCAGGTTCGGCTCTGGATTCAGACGGCCATGTCTGACCCCCGCTCCCCACTATCAGCCGGGTAGTTGTGGGCACCTTCCTCACTCTCTCTGAACTGTCCTCATCTGAGAAATGGGCTCAGTGTCCACCTTGCAGAACTGAGGTACAGTTAGGGGAGCAAATTGGAAAGATACCTTCTCTAGAACCTGGCATCTCTGTGGGAGCAGCTGTGAGTCCAAGCACAGCACTGGCTGTCACCTTCCCTTCTTCCCTCCGTGCCAATGCCAGCCGGGTCACTGCCACCGCCTGTCCTCCCCAACCCAGCTGAGTCCCTCAGTCGGGACACTGGTGACAACGGGCTCCACACCCAGGGAAAGACTCACTCACCGAAGGTTGGGTCTGCTGCTTTCAGCTTCGACAGGCAGCCCTCAATGCCACCAAGACTCTTGTCATTGGTCCATTTTACGTACTGAAATACGAAAGAGAAGAACAAGCTGTCCCAGGGAGTCCTTCCCTCGTGTTGATGGAGGCACGTATCGAACTCATGATTCTTTTTTTCTTTCTAGAACACTGAGTATTTTCTGGAATCCAACTCAAAGAAACCGCAACTGGGCTGATCTCAGACCCAAAGACGGAATTCACGTAACTCGGGGCACATTTTCTAGGGCCAACGAGCCTGCCGCTTTCCAAAAAGAAACATCTAAGGAAGGTCCCGCGCGACAGGCGACCTGCCTACAGCGTCAGCTGCCTCAGGCCTCCGGGGGGCCCTGACATCGGTACGGATTGTTCACTCATTTTCAGAAGGACCCCCATAAACGTTCCTGACAGAAGGTCAGGCGGAGCCACGAAAGCTGGAAGATAAACACTTACCCTTAAAGTCATCTCATCACCATTCGGATAAGTTGGTGTATTTGTTTCTAGTCCCCTCTGCTTTTTTTTTTTTTTTTAAACAAAACAAAACAAAACAAATGCCGATTTTTAAAAATCCCAAAGCCATAAAAATGCCTCAGGTTTTAGAATGCGCCCTGTCAGACGTCCAGAATTAGCACATATATTTTACCGAGACACTGGGGAGTTGGCACGGAGACTCCAAGAACCCATGTTCTAACACAGGATGGCACAGGGACACCAATACACAAGACCGAACGTGCACAGCATGGGCAGGGGCTTGTCACCACACTGAGGAACCTGCCCTGTAACAAACTGATGCTCGACAGCGGGTGGAAAGGTGTGGGAAGGGCGCGAATAGAGCTCGAGTGCATCCAGTGGAGCTCCTCAGCAAGCTAACCACATTTCACCAGCCGTTTCTTGTATGGCCCTTATGGTTCTAGAAGCTCCCTTGGTCCTTACGCTGCATGGATGGAGTCAGTGGGCAGCAGCCTCACCACTCCTGATAAAGACCAGCTCTAGCTTTCCGTCAGTACCTGCAGGCCCAGGCACATTCTGCTCCTCCTCCAGCTCACTGCATGAGTCAGCTCTCTGGGCCTCAGTTTCCCCACCTGTCACACAAAGTAATTGGACCTTACTTCTGTGACCCTCCTCGTTCTAAAACTATGGGCTCCTTCGCAGCTGTTAGAAATGCCTGGTAATGTGGTGGAAGATCTTGGAGCAGCCATAGCTGAGAACAATAGACTCACAGATGAGCCCCAAGAGGAGGAGCCCCACAGTAGGCCACGCCCCGCTGTGTGTGACCCCCCGCCTTGTGCAGGGCTCAGCACTCTCACAGACCCTCTCCAACAAGGGGCCTGCTGCAGCCCGCCTGCCACTAGGGGGACCTCAGCCATGCCGGGCACTGGCAGGGATGTGTCTAACTGTACAGCGGTTCTCAACCTGGGGGTCACGAGCCCTTTGGGGATCGAACGACCCTTTCACAGGGGTCGCCTAAGACCATCGGAAAACACATATCAGATGTTTACATGACGATTCATAACAGCAGCAACATGACAGTGATGAAGTAGCAACGACAATAATTTATGGGGGTCACCACACCATGAGGAGCTGTATTAGAGGGCTGCGGCGTTAGGAAGGTTGGGAACCCCTGGTCTAACACGCTCCCCGTCGAGAGACGTTTCTAACATTTCTAACATGATGTGGGTCCAGAGCGCAGATCCCACTGCTAACGTCACCATGCAGTTTAAAACGTATCCACCACTCTCCGAACCGTGGGCCGTGGGCTTCGTTTGGCCAAGCGCTGTCCCGGCCAGGACGCTTCCGAGCATTAGGAAGAAAGCTCAGGCCCCCATGAAGCCTTGCTCTACCCAAGTGGCCCAGGAGACCTGGGCGGGACTGGGCCAATGGCCTTCACTGTTTATAAAATCAGAAGTGCTGATAAAGGTGGGAAGCCCTGACAGCTCCGAGTCCCGCACCTGCTCCCGGCCCAGCTTCACTTGGAGAGCACGGCAGGTGCCTCGGCCATCAGGACGCACATCTAAGCGGTCAGATGGGAGCGTGCGGAGCGTCCCTGCACGCTTGTGTAAGTACCATCTACTTCGCGGCATGAACAAAAGTAGCTGTGGGGTGCACCCCAAAATTTAAAAACGAAAAATAAGAGCACCCACCCCCTTAAGAAACCTCGCCGCGGAGCTTCCCCGTGTGGGCATACCTGGGTCAGGGTGGCGTCAAACAGCCTGCAGGCCTCGTTGCTGGGGGTTGAGAGTGGGAGACCAGCATCCTTCCAGGCCTACACACAGCAAGAAGGGGGCACGTCAGGCCTTACTCCACACAGCCCTCTGAACACAAACACACACGCACCCCCACACCCAAGCACGCGAGATCTCCGAGCGCCGGCCCGTCCATGGGTTTCCATGAGAACCAGGCCTCGTGGGGCAGGCGTGGACTCCCGGATTTCACAGATGGTGCAGAGGACAGACTGAGAGAGTGCTGAGCCGTGGGGGACAGATCCCGGCGGCCTCTGGCCGTGTGCCCTCGGGCAAGGACCTGCCTCACACCCTGGGCCGGCCCCTCTGGGAGTGGGGCTGGAGGATGTGTGGGGTGACGGTGGTGTCACAGGGGAGCAGACACGCAGTAAACAGTTGTCCCTGTCAGGCTGGGAGCGGTCTGTGAAGGCAGAACGGGGTTCTAACGCTAGAGCGCAAGCTGGCAGTGTGGGCTGTGTCAGCCCCTGAAACAATTCCTCTCATCTCTCCACTTTACAGGATTATTTAAACCTTCGGATCTGTCAGTGGAACCATCCTGAGCTGCCGCCTTTGGGGTCCCGCCAGGGGCCGCAGCCCGAGACTCCCCAGGACAGGGAAGTGTCCTCTTCTCCCCGACAGCATGGCAGACGGCCCCTGGGTCCAGTATTGCAGGCTGCGGGCAAGTGCCCTGGCCTCTCTGAACTCCACCTTCCTCATCTGCAAAACAGGCCAGGGTCCCCGCTCTGGCAGGTCCCCAAGGAGACCCTCACCAACGCCTGGAGTCCCGGCTGTGCCATGCCCAGGGTTCCTGCTTTTCAGGAGGTCCAGGGGTCCGGGACCCTGACCCGCGCTGCTGGTCTCCCTCAAAGGGGCCCCGACAGGAGGGTCCTCTGGTCCCTTCCGCGAGCCCAGGGCGACTCCGTGTTGCAGGCAGGTCAGATCCTGCTCGCCTGGCGCCAGGCCACCCTGGGATCCCGGGGCGCTGAGCACAGGGTCTCTGCATACCTGGCAGTCACGCAGCGGGGTGGGCGCGGCCATGGTGCGCTCTCCGCGTCGGGGGTCCAGGCTCAGCGCGCCTCCGCGGCTTTCCGGGTGGGGGCAGGGTGAGGCGCACGGGGGGGGGGGGGGGGGGGGGGGGGGGGGGGGGGGGGGGGGGGGGGGGGGGGGGGGGGGGGGGGGGGGGGGGGGGGGGGGGAGGCGGGGCAGGGGCAGCCGCGCTCTTCCCGCTCGCTCACTGGTTGCCCTCGGAGCGACCCGCCCTGCCCCTCCCCGTGCTGCCAGGACAGGCAGGCGGTCCGGAGGCCACCGTGCCAGAGGGCAACGCCGCTCTGCGGGGCTCCCTGCCTGCGGGGCTCCCGTAACCCGGCCTGCTGGAGGGAGCAGCCTTTGGCGTGCGTCTTGGTGTACACGCCTGACTCCCCCACAGTCCCGGCGCCTGGGGCAGGAGGGCCAGACGCGGGCTGGGGGTGCACTCACCGTCTTCCAGCTTGGTCTTGCCCTCCAGCTCCCCACAGTGGGCTTCTCCCGGCTGGGGACCCTCTTGGGAGGAGACTGCAGAGCCCCCTGGAAGACATGGGAGCCCTAGGACAGCGGTCACTGTCAAGCTCTTTGTAGTCTCACCTGGAAGAGGTGGGTGGGAGAATGTTTTTTGGAAATCAAAAAATGCGATGTGGCACCTTGCCAAGGTTATGACACCTTACTGAGTTGTTCGTACAGTCCTGCGGACGTAAGTGCACGGCAAGTTCACGAACTTCACTGTCAGATTTGGGGTATAGGACAGACAGCTCTGATGGCCCTTCCAGAAAAAGTTCCAAAATTGCTTTAAAGGGTGGACTAGGCGCTGGTGACGGTGCACAGCTTCCCAAGGGGACTATTTTTTAAGGTGTCTGTAGTGATGTTCAGCCATGAGGTATGTAGCACCTTTGCTAGGATGAGTTCAAGAAATGAACTGTCTGACCTCATAACTGACACATAATGTGGCTACTTTAATATCAGCTAAAACAGACTTCAAAGACTGTTAGCAGAGACAAACATTTCATAATGACAAAACGAGTAATTCATCAGGGAGGCATAACCACACCTTTATTACGTTTGTTTGCACCTAATAAAGAGCCCCCAAATACCAGAAGCCAAAACTGACACAGTTCAAGAATGCAACATCACTGCACAGTCGTAGTAGGAGAGATGAACACCCGCTCAGCAATTAGACAACTAGATGAAAACTCAGAAAAGAGAGAAGATCCAAGCAACAGTACAACCGTCTCCACCTCGTTGACATTTATGGAACACTCGACCTCGAAACAGTAGAAAATACATTTTCAAGTGCACATGAAACACACATCCAGACCGACCCTACCATGGCTTTCCCACACGCCTCCGGGAACTTGCAGGGGTAAAAATCACACCGAATATATTCTCTGACCACTGCAGAATTAAATTAGAAATCAATAACCATCAGAGTTGCACGAAAACTCCAAATGTCTGGAAATTAAACAACACACTTTGAATTCATGGCGGAAAAACCAAAACAGGGGAAATGAAAAATACTTTTAATTGAATGATAAAAATGCAGCAAACGTGCTGGATGCAGTTCGGCAATGTTTGGCGGGAAGCGTACAGCATCAAACGCTTCTACTAGCAAAGAACCACGATCTCAACTCAGTGACTCAGGGTTTCATTTTATGAAAGTAGAAACAGAAATGCAAAGTAAGACACCCCAAATCGGACCTCCCTGGACGCTCAGGGAGCTCCCGGTCCCTCTGGATTTCCACCAGTGCCTATGTTTTCGGGGGAGTGGGGTCCCTTCTAAGGGAACTTCTCCGTGGGTCAGGAAACTGGACCAAATTAATCCCACAAGCCGGCCGTGGTCTGAGGCCTACACAGGCGGGGGAAGGGGCCTGGGTGCCCGCAGGCTGTGCCCCACTCACAGCTCAGGGACCTCCGCCCCGTGACCCCTGCGACCCTTGACCCCGCCGCCCCGTGACCCCTGAGGCCCGCGCACGCCCTTGACCGTTGGTCCGCCCCTGCGGCTTCCGTGGCGCCTCCCAGCGTCCCCAAGGTGGACTTCATGTGGCCAGGGCCGGGGCTCCTCCTCCTGGGCCTGGGCCTGGGCCTGGGCGTCCCCGGGGCGCCTGCCGAGACCCGGAGACCCCCACCCACGGCCGGGGTCGGCGGCGCGGCGCGGGGCGAGGCGGGCGCGCTGCGCTCCGTGTCGGGCAGCCTGGGCCTCGGGCTCCTGGGCGGCCACGTCCGCCTCCGCCTGCGGCCCCGCGCGGCCCCGGGCGGCGGTGTCGTCCTGAGCGGCGGCCGTGGCCTCTGCGTCGCCCCCGGGTCGCGCCAGCACTGCCTCCACGTGCGCGCGCCGCTCCGCCGCGCCCCGCGCGCCCGCCGCGCCGCGCCCACGCCCGTGGACCTGCACCTCTCGGCGCCCCGCAGCCTGCTCTCCCTGCGGGGGTTCGCCCCCTTGCAGCGCTCGAGTGGGCCTCTGGCGTGGACCTTTCACCTCGGGCAGGTCAGGCCCCGGGGAGCCGCCTCTGCCTTCCACGCGGCGCCCCGCTCCGGTGCACCCGGCGGCCCTCGCCCCTACACGGGCTTCCCGGCCCAAACCAAGTGTCCCACGCCTGTTGATCTAGAAGCTGTCAACTCGGACGGCTCCCAAGCCAGACAGTCTTCAGTGTCCTGTCAGTGGTCAGCGCAGGTGCTTTGTGTTATCAAAAAGGTAAAGATCAACACGAAAAAAGACGGTGCGCCCCTGGTGTTAACCAGGAAGATGGAAGCTTCCCTCAGCGCCACCTCTGAGTATGACTGCCCACTGGCCAAGGGCGTTGTTCAGCGCTGGAGTGTCTTTTCTGTGCCTTCTGTAGCTGCTGTGCCCGACTGGACGAACCCCTTGGCTGTCCCAGAACTCTGGTTCGAGCAAGACGCGGCAGTTGTGCACATCCCCAAGAACTCTTTAACCCTGGGGGTGTATGTGTTCAGGTTCTCAGTGGTGGTGGCCACAATGGATCCCAAAGCCAAGGTGGTGAGAGGCTCAGATCACATCTACGTCACTATCGTGAGAAGTCTCCTGAAGGCGGTGCTTCTTGGGGATTCCAACATAACAGTTCATTTCACGGACCGGCTGGTTCTGGATGGCTCGACGTCCTCTGACCCAGATGCAGACGACCCTTTAGAGGGACTCCATTTCTTTTGGTACTGCACCACAAACCCAAGAAACTACGATGGAGGTAAAATAAGTTTGGTGAGCAAGGAAGTCTGTCTCCCAGCGCAGGCTGACCTCAGGTGGACGTGGGCCTCCGGCCCTGAGCTAGTGCTTTTGCCAGAAACACTTAAAGGTGACCGTGCGTACTTCTTCAGGATGGTGATACAGAAGAGTGACCGAACAGCATATTCGGATAAAAGGGTACACGTGCTCCGAGGACCAACACCTACAGCAACTATTTCGTGTATTGAAAATTGTGATAAATTTCTGGTTGTATCAGACAGATTTTCTTTGTTTCTGAATTGCACAAATTGTGCACCAAGCCGTGATGTCTATAAATGGTCACTTCTGTCACCTGTGAGGAATGAGATGCGGTTTGACTGGATGGGGCAAACTACAACAGGGAGGAATAGCCGTTATTTATCTATAAAAGCTTTTGCTTTTAGGCACTTTTTTGAAGCTCAGTTTTGGATTTCTCTAGATATAGCAGCTTGGAGTGGGGCCACCTTGGTCCTCTGGCACCCCTTTATTATTAATCATGCCCCTGAAATTGGAGAATGCAAAATTAATCCAGCTGCCGGAATTGCATTTTTCACGAAGTTCGTTGTCCAGTGCAGTAATTTTAAGGATCAGAACCTGCCTCTTTCGTATAAGATGATAGTTTCTGATTTGCATGGTTTTGCTAAAATCAGTTCTGTGAGAGAGAACACATTGGGGTCCATCATGTACATGGGCAGTGGGCCCACATCCCCCCCGTCCTTTCTCCCTGTCGGTGTGCTGGCCAATCATTATGCCATGAAGATCTATGTCCAGGTCTACGACTCGCTCGGAGCTCTTTCTCAGGTGACTTTGTACGCCACTGTCCAGGCGCCTACTGAAAAGAACTCATCCAAGACCGTGCTGCAGCAATTACTCGGTTTTGCCATGGGACCAAACGCAGAGGTAGCGACTTTGCTTCAAAAGCGGGCTTTTTTGCCGGCAGGTTACTTACTGTATATCGTAGCCTCCGTTCTGAATAGCATAAAAAGCGAACCAAGCCTACAAGCGGACAAGTTCAGACTCCGCGAACACCTCGTCAACCAGTCCTTCACTCTCCCCGTACGCAGTCTGGTAGAAATCAACCAGGTAGTCATGGTCATTGCTAAGTTAACCCAAGAGCCCTCAGAATTCACTCGACTGGCTCAGAAACGTGCCACAGCAAGGGCTTGGCAAGCAAATGAAGCCCTACAGCAGCATCAACGAAGACATCAACAGTTGCACACGGAACAAATAGACATCGTGAGCACTGGGCTATTAACAAGTTTGTCTAATATCCTTAAAATGACCGTTCATCATGAAGTTATCGACGACCCTTTCTATATATTGGTATCTCTAGCAGACACAATATTGACGGGTAAAGTGCCAGGGAATGAGACCACTGTAATAAAGTCCACGAGTTTTAACATATATGCCAAGAAGATGGAAAACTGGATTATCGGCAATGTCTTGGGCAATGAGAAACACTGTCGAAACTGCTTCCACCCAGTACTGAATGTCAGCAGTGTCCCTACTCTGTCTGCAAATGCTCCAATCTCTATGATGTTTTGTGAGTTTGCAGATGACCCCTTTCCTTGGTTAAATGATCAGGACAACCTTTCAGCAGATGTGGTTGGATTCAGAATGACAGGAACCACAGCTCACGGGGATGTGATAGAGATCACACCTGAAGTAGCGGAAGTGTATCTCGGCAGGAAAAACTTGAGCTTTGCAGCTTTTAATCTCACAGTGGGACCCGACAATGAGCCTAATAATGTTGATGAGTCCTTGCGAAAGACAACAGGGGCATTTCGCTTTGAAGTGGACAGCACAGCAGTGAGGGAGGTGCTGATCCACATTGTGACAGAAGTGACCGTCTTGTTCACGGTGTTGGTGTATGCGGGCACTCAGATCACCCCTACTGCTTTGGTCGCCACCTTCCTCGCACCCCATGACATCCCTCCAATCACCAACCAGAGTGATCTGTTCGACCCGGCCTGTACAGTTAAGGTGGCCCGCGTGGTCTGCCTCCCACCGTCCCTCCTGCAAGCCATAGCTCAGCGAAGCCACTCACCTGAGTGTGCCATCACCGTGGTCCTGCACGCGCCTCGTTTCGTCATACAACTCCATGACAAGCTGGTGAGAATTTCTCTTTTCAGCGTTCACTGCTTGGACATGTATGGGGTCCAGAGTGACTGGAGAGAGGACGCCTGTGTCCTCGGAGAGAAGACTACCTGGGACAGAGTGCACTGTGTCTGTAAGAAGGCGGGGAGGACCAGGCGGCAGCTGAGTGCGATAAAACAGGCCAGCATTCACCTACATGCCCACTATTTGACCGCCAAGGTGATTGTGGTCCCTAATCCTATAGATCTGCGGTTGGAGGTCATCAAGGATGCTGGCCGGAACCCTGTGGCTATCTTGACTGTGCTTTTCATTATGGTCATGTATATAGTCCTAGCCTTCTGGGCCTGGCATAGGGATGCAATCGATCACTTTCTTCGGGAACTCGTGATCGTCCTACCCGATAACGATCCTTATGACAACGCCTGTTATCTAGTCACCATCTTCACGGGAAGCCGGTGTGGGTCTGGGACCAGGGCCAACGTCTTTGTCCAACTCAGGGGGACGGAAAGCACTAGCGACGTGCACTGTTTAAGCCACCCACATTTTACGACTCTCTGCCGAGGAAGCGTCAACACTTTCCTCGTGACGACACAAAGTGACTTGGGGGACATTCATTCCATTCGCGTGTGGCACGACAACGAGGGCAAAGCCCCCAGCTGGTACTTAAGTAGAATCAAAGTGGAAAATCTCTTTAGCAGACACATCTGGCTATTCATGTGTCGGACGTGGCTTTCTGTGGACACCTCTGTGGACAGGACATTTCGCGTTACCGACCCCGATGAGCCTCTAGAAAGAAGGGACTTCTTCCTCATCGAGGTGATGGACAGGCTGCGGAGAAAGCACATGTGGCTCTCAGTCTTCGCCGGCGTCGTTCGCGAGCCGTTCAGCAGGCTCCAGAGACTGTCCTGCTGCTTGGCCGTGCTGCTGTGCTCCCTGATGTGCAACATCATGTTCTTCAACCTCAAGAGGCAGGAGGAGACCGAGTTGAATGGGACCAGATACATCAGATCCATGGCAAGAGGACTGGAAAGCGTCTTAATCACAATCCCAGTGCAATTAACCATCACTTTTTTCTTCACCTACTCCCAGAGGAAACCTCAAGTGACGCTAGATGAGGTGTCGCCGCAGAAGCGGCCCCTGACGTCGGCAGCCAGCGGCCACTGGGAGGAGCGTTTGGAGAAGTGGCACGCTGAGGAGGCCGCGAAGGCTGCCCCCACGGAGGCCGGGGAGCTTCCCCCTAGGACGACACCTACACCCCGCAAGGCAACCTTGACGACAGGGCAGCCGCATAAGAAGGCCGAGAGCAAGGTCTCACAGCCCCCCAGAACGAATACAAGCGCCAGCGACCAAAGCGAGAGAGACGGCCGGGAGGTTCATGCCGCGGAGCCCGCTGCCGGACCCGGTCCGCCGCCCGCTGTCGAGAAGCCGAGGTTCGTTCTTCCCTGGTGGTGCGTTTACATAGCGTGGTTCCTGGTTTTTGCCGCTTGTAGTGTCTCTTCCGTCTTTATTATATTATACGGACTGACATATGGCTACGAAAAGTCAATGGAATGGCTCTTTGCATCGTTCTGTTCGTTCTGTCAGTCAGTTTTTCTGGTGCAGCCGTGCAAAATTATATTACTGTCAAGCATCAGGACAACCAGGCTCAAGTACTGTAAAAACATCTCGTGGGTGAGCAACTATCATTATTCCGTGATCGAGCTGCAAGACACAAGGCTGCACCCAGACGAAATGCGCAAGCGACATGAGGACATCGCCCGCCTCCGGGCTTCCAGGATGTACCAGCCCCTCACAGAAGATGAAATCAGAATATTCCAAAGAAAAGAGAGGGTCAAGAGCAGGGCCGTCGTGTTCCTGGGTTACATCCTCACTCACTTCATCTTTCTAGCCCTTCTGCTGAGCCTGGCCGCCCTCCTGCACTCCTCGGACAGCTTCCACTACAATCGGTTCATTCGCGACCAGTTCTCCGTGGGTCTGGCTACGGTGACCAAGCTGGACGACATCTACCGATGGCTCAGCGATGTGCTGTTGCCTTTGTTTCACAACAACCTGAACCCTACGTTTCTTCCTGACAGCTCCTCAAAAATCCTTGGCCTTCCACTCATGAGGCAACTGAGGGCAAAACCTGCTCGGAAAGCCTGTCTGCCTGCCAACGAGTTGGTGCCAAATAGCATCAGAAGAGAAATGCATTGTCGTCCCACATATGGCACTGACCCAGAAGACACAAAAGACTACACTAGCTTCTGGAATAAAGTGGATAAGCAGGCGGTCAACAAGAATGCCGGCGGGTTTACTTACAAGCCTCCAGCGAAGAGATGGGTGTATCACTCCTATGGACTCCTACACACCTACGGGTCGGGGGGGTATGCTTTCTATTTTTTCCCAGATCAGCAGCAATTTAATTCCTCAGTGAGGCTCAAGGAACTCCAAAGCAGCACCTGGCTTGATGAGAACACGTGGGCTGTGATTCTGGACCTCACAACCTTCAACCCGGATGTAAGGCTGTTCTGTAGCATTTCGGTCCTGTTCGAGGTTTCGCAGTTAGGAGTCGTGAACACGAGCACCTCCGTGCACTCCTTCGCGCTTGCTGATTTCGACAGAAAGAGGTCAGCCGAAATCTACTTGTATGTGGCCCTTCTCGTGTTCTTCTTGGCCTACACGGTCGAGGAGGTCTACATCATTATGCAAGAAAGAGCCAGCTACGTGAGAGGCGCGTGCTCTTGGCTCAGCCTCGCTCACAAGTGCATGCTCGCCGCGCTGATCGTGCTCTTTCTCCAGAAACACTTCCTGGCCACCCGTGTCATTCACTTTTACTTATCGAACTCCATGGATTTCATTCCCTTTCACACAGTTTCCCATGTGGACCACACCCTGAGGGTCGTCTTGGGTTTCCTGTTATTTCTGACGATTTTGAAGACCCTCAGGTATTCCCGATTCTTTTACGACGTGCGCCTGGCTCAGAGGGCCACCCAGACCACCCTGCCTGGCATCTGCCACATGGCACTCGTGGTGTCTGTGTACTTCTTCATGTACACCGCTTTTGGCTACCTCGTATTCGGCCAGCATGAATGGAACTACAGTAACTTGGCCCACGCCACCCAGACAATCTTCTCCTACTGTGTGTCGGCCTTCCAGAACACCGAGTTCTCCCACAACAGGGTTCTCGGGCTCCTGTTCCTCTCATCGTTTATACTGCTCATGATCTGCGTATTGATCAACTTGTTTCGGGCAGTGATTCTGTCGGCCTACGGGGACATGAAGCAGCCCGTGTACGAGGAGCCTTCCCATGAAGCGGAAGCGATGGCCTATCTGTGCAGCAAGCTCAGAACTCTGTTTGGCTTCCTGTCCTTCCAATCCCAGGCCGAGAGCGAACCCGAGTTCCTCGTGGACATGCTGTATGGGCAGCCAGGGAAGAACAGCCACCGCTACCTGGGGCTGAAGACCAGAAGCATTAATGGGAAGAAAATGGTTTACCTCGTTGTGTGACCCACACATTTCGAGGGCCACAGGCAAGAGTCTCCCCCAGATGCTCAGTTTGTGGGATTAAGGAATGTATAGCGTCTCAGCCTTGCTTTCTACCCGTGTTGTTCACAGCGCACACCACCCCCCGTATTTGGAAATCTCCCCACTCCGGCCTCTATCCTCGAGAACACAAAAGGAGGATGTCAGAGTGTGTAGTACGGCACCTGGGGTGAAGTGGTGACAGCAGGTGTGTCCTGGGTTGTTGGAGCCCTCAGCAGTTTAGAGGGCTTGAGACCCAGGTTTAGGGGAGAGAGCTAAAGAGCCCCCCGGCACACCTCCCTGGGAGCTCCTTTTGCAGACCAGAGCTTCCTCCACCCCCTTGTTCCCCAACCCCCACATTCCAACTGTGCCAGGGCTGCTGGGGCCTGTGGGGACTGACAGGACTTGTCCTTGACCTTAGTAATGCGGAGGTGGGAATGGGGTCAGAAGTCTGAAGCTTCCTATTTCTCCCCCAAGGCTCCTTCAAGTGTGAAATCTAATAACATTTTTTGACCATGACATAAAATTTTGTTAAAAAAAAAAAGGGTGTGTGTGTGTGTGTGTGGGTTCACACTGGAAGACAGGATATGTTCTATATATTGGATATGAAAATACACACATTCCGGATTTGGGCTTTTGGTTATCGACAGCCCGGTGAATTTTTATTCAATAAAGAACATGTGGTTTATTGTTTAAGAGAAACATGGCCTGACAGAGGGTGCATTTTCACTCAGAAGCATGTTCATTTGTGTAGCTGCTTCATCAGATGAACCGTGAGACGTGCAGTGGTGTCTGCTCAAGAGCCATACGCACGTGGGGCTCCTGCCCTGGATGTCAATTGAGCCCCTTACTAACTCAGAGCAGTTGAACAAGTTTTATATGCAAAGAGATTTCTCCATCCGCAGTGACAGGGGAGCAACGTGGGGAGATATGTCCGTCTACTGAGATGCTTTTAATGATACACCTTCACGTTCTTCAGGCCTGCTTCTGTAGGTTGTACTGTTAGACATTCACTTAAAAACTATAAGATATTTACTGGCAACAAATACAGCAAGTCTTTGAATGTTTTTGTCATTTTGTTATAATGTTGATGAGAAAAAAATGTGATTCCCGGCCTGGGCCACCATCTGTGTCTCCGAGTGTGCATGTCTCCCCCACACGTGGGTTTTCTCCGGAGACTCTGGTTTCCTCCCACGTCCCGAAGAGGTACATGAGGTGTGTCAGAACGTGTGTGTGTGATCGTGCCCCGTGATGGGTGTCCTGCCCAGCGTCAGTGCCCACCTGGGCCCTGGGATGCCAGGAAAGAACATTGGTTTTAGGGTTATTTGTACATCTGGCTTCTTCAGACTCCAGCGAACGTTTCTGTTTTCCAGTCCTAATTTCCCTACATTGTATTTGTATGTATGTTAGTGTTTTGGTTTTTAACACTTTATTTTTTAGAGCAGTTTTAGGTTCACTTCAAAATTGAGGGGAAGATACATAGATTGCCCGAATACCTCCTACCCCTACATGCACAACCTCCTGTCATCATCCCCCAGGACAGTGGACATTTGTTGCAACTGAAGAACCTATAGTGACACGTCATTATCGCCCGAAGTCTAGCGTTTAAGGGTTCATTCTTGGTGGTGTACATTCTGTGGGTTTGGATAAATGTATGACATGGATCCACCATTATTATCAGAGTATTTTCACTTCCCTGAAACTCCTCTATGCTTTGAATTGATACAAAGAATGCCACTGCCATAACGCAGTTGAGGTCTATTTTCTACCAACAAAATCAAAGTGCTTGCTAATTACTGGGGCCCAGGGTAGGGGCCCCTCTTGCCCAGGTCCAAGAGGAGTTTGTGCCCAGCATCACTAAAATACCTTGTATAGTCCGTATTCCGCAATTCCCCAAAGGAAAAAGTCTGAGCTGCCAGGCCTGCTGGCTTTAGAGTTGGACCCCTAACCCAACAGAATGGTGCCTCAGATACACACAAGCAGAGGCCAGGAGGGAAGGTGTGACAGCCATTTCAAGTAGAGGGAGGAGCCCGTCTGAGGCTGGGGGAGGGGGGCGTTTGGGAGTCAGAAGCAACTCGGGAAGCTGTGATGCCTTGTGGCAAGGCCCGGGAGGTGGGAAGGACGGTGGGCCCCGATCACGACGCGCGTCGCAGGCAACTTGAAAGCTTTGAAGGGGCACAGTGACGTACCCCAAGTGCACCCGGCTTTATAAAGGTCCCAGGAAAGAAAAGGGCTGTGTAGAAACCACCCAGTCTGTTCCACTAGGGGGCAGCCCAGGCCCAGGGGGCTCCCGCTCTAATGGTGAGCTAGCTAAAACCAGAGTATTTCAGCCCAAGGCGGGAGCGATGAGCGAGACCGAGTGGGGCGGCGACGGCGGTCACCCTCCGCGCAGTCAGGTTATCTGCGGGCCGCGCACCGGCGGCCGCGACTCTGCAGAGCCAGGCGGAACACCCAGAAAGAAGCCGAGCCCCTTGGAGCAGCCCGTACAGCAGGCCAAGTCGCTGTGGTCTGTCGGAGCGGGCCTAGGTCGTCCCCAGCCCCGCGGGCCCCGAAGGCCCAGGACCCAGCTGATACGGAGGCGGAAGTCCGCCACAAAGCCCCACCCCGCGCCTGCGCCCGGGTGGAGAGAAGGGGCGTACACACGCCGTGAGCCCGCGCCGTCGGGGGCGGGGCCGGGGCCGTCGGGGGCGGGGCCGCGCACGCGCTGTGGGCTGGCGCGGCGCGGGGCGGGGCGGCGCGGCGCGGCGGGCGGAGGTGAGGAGTGCGGCCTGGTGGTGCAGCGTGGGTGTGCGCGGCAGAAGGCCGCTGCGGTCCCTCCAGCGCCTCCTCCTCGCAGCCCAGTCTCGGCGCCTCCGTGGAGGTCTGCGGGTCTCCTACGTGGAGGTCGGAGCGGCTGCCTAAGGTGTCGGGAATGGGACGGAGGATGCGGGAAAGGCCACCGGCTGACGGCCGGCTGCGGAGCCTCTGAGTTCCCGGGGTCGGGCCTGGACCTCGGGAAAGGCATTTCAGGAAACTACGAGAAAGAGTCAGATGTATAGGTTAGCACTGAAAAACAGCAGAGACGAGGAATGCCTTCAGAGGGCGCAGTAGATGATTTGACATCGCCGAGGAAGAGTCAGTGAACTTGATGACAGGTCAACAGAAGTGAACCAAGCTGAAACACAGAGAGAAAAGAGTGGAAAAACAAACCCAGGACGGGGGTCCGAGGCCGGCGGGATTTAGCACACAGTCTAACATATGTGTGGCCGGAATTGCAGCGGAAGAGACAGAAAGGGTGGGGCACTAATGGTTAAGAATTTTCCAAAAATAATGAAAGATGTCCTACCACAGGTCAAAGACTGCTTAAAGAAGCACAAGCAGGATAAATAACTTGGAAAAAAAAAAAGTTACGTATTTTTCAAACTGCTGAAAGCCAAAGATAAAGACAGAAAATTGAAGGCAGCCAGAGGGCAATTCCACAGGCAGAGATGTGTGGGGCAGCCTTCTAGGTGGAAGCAATAGCAAGAGCAGAGGCGAGGAGGTGACAAATACAGGGAGTATCTGAAGGTTAGGAAGTGAGCCTAGTGTGTGTGCGGGGGGCGGGGGGGTCACTGGAAAAGATATTACCCACATTAAACAGGCCTCGAGTGCCGAGGCGAGTTTAGTCTGCAGGCAGCCAGGAGCCCCTTAGCTTTGAGGAGCCCCATGCTTCTTCTGGGTAAGAAGCATGACAGGCTTTGAGATGCGGGTAACGTTTGTTCTGAAGGTGATGTGCCTTTGTCTTGATCGTGCAGATGGCGTGTGAGGCAGAGCGCCCTCCCTTGGGTGTATTTGAGTGCCAACTCTGCGCCTTGACAGCTCCATACAGCTACGTGGGGCAGAAGCCCCCTGGCACGCAGTCCATCCTGTGAGTACCGGCATCCAGTGGTCCAGGAAACCCCGCCCAGAGCTGGTTGGCCTGAGTCTCACATGGGACTTGGGTGCTGGCTTTAGGCCCACCCTGCCCAGCTCTGGGCGTTTCAATGTGACCTGAGGAGGCAGGCACGGGGCAAGCCTCAGGGTCCATCCAGCTTTTCCAGAACCTGCAAGTCCCTTCCTTCCGGCGCAGCCCAGAGTCCAGCACCCTCCGCAGTGGCAGGGAGGAGCACGGGGCCAGGCTGGAACAGCTCAGCTGGGGAGTGGAGGCCGTGTTGCCACTCCTGCTGGTTCGCAGCGGAAAGCCTGCCTGCCTTGCGGCTCGCGCTGGTGGGAGTGTGTCCTGAGGGCCAGCTTCCCGTGATCAGCCCAGAGAAGGCCTGCAGGAGAGCCAGTGGGTCCCCGGCTTGATTATTGACCTTGCATTTATCCTTCGTCAAATGCCTCACTGGGGGGAAGTTGACCTCCATGGTCCTCACGTGGGCAGGTGGCAGGGGGCAAGGCTTCTTCCTTCTGGCTGGGTCCCTCTGCTGACCAGGAACTGGGCATATCCTTTCCGATGTGTGGTGTGCGGCCAGCACCTCCCACTGGTGTACGCGCCCTGGTTTTCTCCGTGTGGGAGCAGGCAGGTCGAGAGGGGATGTCACCGTGCTGGGGGTGCGGGGAGGGCTTGGACGGAGGCCTCGGGCCTCCCGCCCCCATGCCGGTGCATCAGGCCGGGACCTGGGGGCTCCAGCCACAGTGCCCTCCATTTGACTGAGGCGTGGTTATCTCCCCCGGGGCTGTCCCAGAGCCCAAAGCCGGGGACCAGCCCCTCCCTGGGGAGGTCCGCACTGCACCCAGCTTCCGTCAGCAGCAGTCCCAACGCTGGCATTGCCTCCCCGCAGCCTCCTGGAGGAGAGCTACGTCATGAAGGACCCCTTCATGGGTGACCAGGACCGGTTCCTGATCCTCGGCTCGAGGTGCAGTGTGTGCAGCCGGCTGGTGTGTGTGGGCCCGGTGGGTAAGCCACGTGCGGCTGGGGTCCCCGCCCCCCTCCCCCGGGGCTGGGACTGCACACGCGTGCTCGTGGGAGAGGTGGCCCGCGCGTCTTTCCCAGGACAGTGAGCCTCCGCCCCTCCTGGCCCTGGTGACCTAGGCTGCCTCACAGACACGGGGCGAGGGGCTGGGGTGGTTCTTAGAGGCGGGCCTACCTCATTACGGATGGTCCCTGCAGCCAACAGAGGGTGGGGGGGCGGGCAAGGGGACAACTTGGGGTCAGTTAGAGGGTCTCCTCAGGGGTTGAGGAATAGAAATATATTCTCGGAGGTTCTGTACCACCCCCAGTGGCCCCTATGAGTACCTCCCCCCACCACCAAGTATGCAGATGGCCGCCGTCTTTGTCCCTCCATGGCATGGTACCCTTTCTGATTGTCCTTGGGGGGCCTTTCAGAGGAGGGAGCCGTGCTTTCTTGAGCATTTGGCGTGTGCCAGGCCACGTGCTTGGGAGCCGCTTTCCCAGCAAGGCTTCCTTCGTTCCTGCCCCTAACCCTGGCAAGGCAGTGTCACCCCCAATTAATAGGCAAGGAATCTGAGGCTCAGCACAGCTGAGGAGCCCAGGACAGAGGGCAGTGTCGTGGTGTGGCTGAGGAGCGTGGCCCCAAGCATTCCGCTGGGGGCGAGGTGTGAACAAGGGAGCTGTGTCACAGGCCACGCATGTTCAGGCCGCCGGCCGCCTCTGTCCCGCAAAGGCACAAGGGACGTCCCCGCGAATGACTCCCGCAGCCAAAACGCGCGCTGCCCATGGGGCCCGACCCTGGTTCTCCTGCTGCTGCCCCTCCCCGTTCCTTCTTATAAGTGGAGACCGCTCTTCGAGGTGGCGGGTCAGGCCCCTGGGGTCCAGCTGCACCCTGCCCACTTCCTCTCTGCTGCCCGAGTATCCGGGGGGCCCTGCCCAGCACCCCTGCCCAGCATGCTGAAGGGCCGGCCTCCGGGAGAGATGCTCCGTGCCCCACGGCCACGCCGTCCTCAGTCCCTTCCCTCCCCTCCTCTTTCAGGAATGCAGCTTATTCTACTCCAAGCGATTCTGCCTCCCTTGCATCCAGGAGAACGTGGAGGCCTTCCCTGAGGAAATTCGGCAAGACTTAGAGAGAAGGAAGCGGCCCTCAAAGAGGCCCGCCAGCCAGCCTGGTTCTCGGCCGTGAATGCGGCCCGGTGCTGTGGCTACTGCAGCCCTGACGGGGCTCTGGGCCCGCTGGCCTCTGGGGCCTGGGTCTGGGATGGGCCTTGTTTCTCGGGCGTGTGAACAGCGCCTGCGACAGCAGCAGGGCCGGAGCCATGCACGGGCGCCCAAAGGCAGAGCTCGGGGACACTCCCAGTGCTCCTAGCGTGGCCGCCCCGACGCGTCCCAGTGCTGGAGCGCAGGGCAGGGGTGAGGGATGCTACCTCCGGGCCTGCTGGCCCCTCGCTGTCCTGCCGGGTGTCCCCTGGCCCGTGTTCTGCTCACACACGGCCGGGCTTGGAGGGGCCCATGTGCCCTTTGTACAACCAGTCAGATCCGGCCTGTTTCCAGGGACCACGCTGGTCTGCCAGCCCCTGTGGACGTCATAGCACAGGGACGTCGCAGCACAGGGACGTCGCAGCACAGGGACAACGTCCCGCTGTCTCAGGGCTGTGGATCCAGTGTGGGGAGACCCTGTGTGGTCGCCCTGGGGCTCCGGACTGGGCAGTGGGTAGGGCGGGTGAGGGCTGTAGCTTCCGGCGTCTTCTGTCCATCCAGCCCCAGGCCCAGCTCCGTCCAAGGCTGGGGGAGTGCGTCCTCTCCTACAGCCACACCTTAGAGCGGTTCTGCTGCTCGCCTGTCCCCTCCCCCTCCACAGCAGACTCAGTCCTTGGTGCCTGTGAGGTCCAACCCCACAGCCTGCTGTCCTGTGGTGCTCCTCCCCTGGCACCCCTGTCCCCTCCCCACAACCCCAGCACAGCCATTGGTGACCCCCGGGAACGTGGACTTGCCTCCGTGGGTTCCTGGCGGGCAGGCGCTGCCCTGTCGTGCTCTGTGACCCTGCAAGGCCCCTGCCCTGCCTGCGGGGGTGGGAACTGTGTTCTGGAATGAATAAAGAGCTGCCTCTGCCCGCGCTTTCCAAAGCTGTCCCTGCTTCACGTTACTGCACACAGACGGACGTCACGTTCCGGGGCCACACCGTCCCAGGTGAGTGGGGTGGGGGCTGTTCTGGGCTAAGGGTGGACCCTGCGCTGGGGGTTGGGTTTCACACCAAACGGTTGCTCTTCACAGCGGCACGCAAAACTCATCAAATCAGCTTTAAAAATAGTTTATTTTTTTAAACCATTAAGGCAAAACTGTACCCTGAAATTAACTCTTTACATTCATCAGTCTTACAGTAGGACATTCCAAACGTAAGTTCCCATAAATTCAGGATATAAATCAATATATGTGATCAGTTCAATCTCCTAGTGGGAAAAGGAATAAGACCCAAGATTTTTAAAAAAGTTACAGCCGTTTTCTGAGTGCCTGGAACCATGATCGGTTACCAAGAGGAGAAGATCCCATGTGCCACCTGCTCTTGTGTGCACCCCGCTTCCTGAGGGCCTGGGCCCCACCCAGACCCGGGGTGGGGGGTGTCTGGTTGGAGAGGACGCCGGATCCTGCCCTAAGAAGTCTGCGTGGAACTGTTCCTGTCTAGTGTAAAAAGAAGGGGTGCGTCGCCCCTAAGTACTCTGAGTATAAGGCACCTAAGAATTACGAGCACAAACACGCCGGGGAACTGAGCTCAGGCCTTGCTCTGGAGCTCTGGCCCGTCCCGACGCGCGTCTGCCCACGCCCACCCCTCGGCCGCTGGGGGTCTTGGGCGGCACAGACCCGCAGCCAGAGGCAACTGCATGACGACGGGGAAAGCTGCCTACGGGAGACTGGCAGGGCCTGTGGCGTCTGTTATGCTACGGGTTGGGCCATGGGGAGGCTGTCAGAGAACCAGCCCACGCAAATAGTCTACCAGAATATTTCAAATTGGGAAGTTCTTTGGTAATAATAACCCACAGGTCGTCGTCGTTCCCGGCACGGCAGATGGCCACTCCCGCACAGGAGCGGTTCACGGTGTCCAGCGCTGTGCGAAGTCGGCGGTTTCTAGCCTGGCTTTGAGCTGGTAGGAACGGTAAACACGGACCGCTGTGCTTCCTGCTTGTGAGGGGTGGCAAAGGGGACAGATGTACAGAGAAGTGAACTCCGCGTGGCTCAGGAGACGTGAAAACGGGCGCGTGGGCAGCTGTGCTCCCGCTGCGATGTTCGAACGTCCTGTCCTGTGTGTTTCCAGCAGGTCCGAGAGCCAGGCTATTAAGTGGGGGCTGATTAACACTGATCTCAGAGTCCAAATGTCTGTTACTACGTACACGACTGTAAGTTAGTGAAGTATTTAGATTAGGCTTTAAAAAAAATCACAGTATTTAAGAAATAGCTGTTAATGACATGGTTCTTTTTACCATACAACGTAGAAAACAACAGTGATACTCGAACACAAATACTGTAATCTTGCCAACAAGGGTGCTGAGTGGCATCATCTTCTGTGAGGTACATTTTTTTTCTTAGGCCTGAAAAAAGGGACAGGCCAACTGTGCTTTGAAAAAAGGAGACATTTCCCCAAAGTCAATGATTTTGCCTTGAAAAGACCAGCCACTCCATCTTCGGGGCCTGCAGCTTGGCCTCCTCGCCTCGGGGAGGCTGGCTGGAGGTGGGGTGGCCCCGCGCCGTGCCCCCAGCTCAGCCCCGGACCCCGGAGGCAGGGCTGCAGGGGTGGGGCTCGTCTGCCCGGGGCGGCGATGCATCACACTAACAGATCCACATGCTGGTGTGTGTGTTGGGGGGCCGGCAGGAGAGGGGGAGGCCGCTGTGCTCCCTGCTCTGGAGAGAAACACGCACGTTTCACGTTCGACCCCAACTAGCAAACATTATAAACGGGAAAAATAAAAAATAAAACACAGACCTAGGTCTGAATTTGCTGTGTGCACAGTAAAACATGGATGTTCTTCATTTTGTTTTTTGTTGTCGTGAAGAATGCATGTAACGGCCTCGGGGCCAGTGAAGTCCCTGATGTTCCAGTGGCTTCACTCGAGACGTGACATTAACCATGGATGCAGCTGGGTCTGTTCTGTCCGGCAAAGGATTCCACTGGGCCCCACTGTATGGCCCCCCTTTCTGGGGCAGGAGGAAGTAGTCGGTCACATTTCTCGGGTCCCAGACTGTAACTGTGAGGAGCAAGCGGTCACGGCCAGCCCAGGGCAGACCGCGGACGGCGCCCCCAGCGGGGAAGGCAGTGCGGGGGCAGTGACGTCTGGGGACCTGCTGCACCAGTCAGTGACCGCAAAGCATTATGTAATGTTTTCAACCAGACGTGACGACTCGTCGTCCTTTTCTCTCTACAAACCTCCCACGTCACATGAGTTTGTGTATCGTAGTCCCCACAGAGGTGTGTACCGGACCGCCTCCATGCCGGGCCGGCCCAAACGTACTGTCTTTATTGCTGTTCTAGTGCTTCGCAGGCTGTGGGTCCTGAAGTGTGTTAAAATGGCACCCAAAAATATGTAAATCGGAGCAAAAATGTAGCCCACAGCCTCAACTTAGATCTTCCCAGGGAGGCCCCTCGGGGGGTCCTATGCCCCGGAAAAGCCACTGGACTTAGCAGGAGAAAGCCACTTGACAACTTCATGGTGTAAAGGGACAACTTCACGGTTAGGGAGGTGCGGTCAGCAGTGCAGGCGGCGAGCCAGCATTTGTCACCACCGCCATCTGCTCCTCCCCCTGCAGCACAGCCGGGCCACGCTCGGAGCCTCCGTGCTGTGGGTGTTCACCGGCACTTGGCTTCCGACCATGCCGTCTGAGGGTCGCTGTTGTCACGGCAGCGAGAGTCCCCTGAACTGACCGCTCCACACGAAGACGAGGTTGTTAAGACTCGCTCCCCGCAGGGCAGCCTGTAAGTCAGCTTGGCCCAAGAGCTCAGACGAGCTGGGCCATTTCCACGTGAGAAGGGCAAAGACAGAGTCTGGTTCTGGGACTGCCCAGTACCTGGCCGTGGCAATGGTGTAGAAACTGGTATGGAAAAGGGTCTTTAGTGGATACGTTTTAATAGAAAGCCCTCAGCTGGGGGCAATGAACTTGGTCTGCAACCTCTGTGGATGGTGTAATTTCCTTGCCTCTCCTGAACTGAACCACGGTTGTGAACTTAAAGGCTTGAAAGAGGGAACCCCTGCAGGGACACGTGCGTCAGGCCGACCAGCCTAACCCACACAGCGTGGGAAGGGACCCACACCCCAGCTGTGAAGGGCAGGAGCAGGGAGGCAGAGGAAGTGCACCACACCGGGGCCCCAGACTCGCAACGCCAGGTGGCCCGCGTCTGAGCCTGGTCATTTCACTTTCGGATGGGGGTAATTCTGTCCTGGCCCCCTCGGGGGGCTAAGAATCAGAGGAGAGGACATATCAAGCGCTCCTGCTTTGAAAGCAGTGAAGACGTATGGTGTTGGTAGGGAGCTGGAGCACCTGACGTGGCCTCCTAGCCGATCTGTGGTTTGAAAGACCGGGTTGAAGAGGTACCGCGAAGCTGGCTGGCTTTCCCTGGGTCCCTGGAAGCCCCCCACAAAAGGCCAGGCCAGTGGTCAAGTCACTTTTAGCTGGTTGAAACAATGGGCCCACATTGAGACAGGAGTTCCTAAGATGTTCTCAAGACCGGTGTGACCACTGGGCCAAGACCCAAAAACCATCGTGCATCCGGCCACTAAGATCCAAAGCGCCCAGTGTCACTGTGTTTTGAAAAGGGAGCACGAGGCAGGACGTGTCTGGAGTCAAGCAGAGGCGACTAAGAGGGGTGTGACCCTGGGAAGTCACGGTCTGACCAAGGCTGGCATGGAGGTGTCCCTTCCCACCCTCACCTGGCAGGAGTTCCCCAGAACAGGCCTACGCGCGGCCAGCGTGCGCAGCTGAAGAGGGGAGGCCCCGCCCGGGGGTCACTGCAGGCCTGGCCACCGGCGCGTCTCCTAAGCTTGGTCGCGCTCAAGCTGCCTCACTCACTGGGGCAGCAACTATTGCACCGTGTATCTTTGAGGCTCCCTTTAAATAACAAAGGTTTCTTTTAAAAGTCAGGTAAGTTTCCACTTCTCAGAGTGCAGACAAGAGATGAGCATGCAACCTGAGCCCTCATCCTAGACGGTGCAGGCAAAGATGCACCGAGAAGGCCGCGGTGATTTGAGTGCCGGAATTTTAACAGTGCCTTTGACAGCGCTGTTGAGGTAGCTGTTATGCTGTCGATCTGGGGAACCAGTACTTGCTAAGTTAATGGTTTACTCATCGTCACACTTCAAACACAGGATTTGACTTGGGCCCTGAGCTTCTGCTCGGTCTGCAGGTGCTGCACTGTCTTGGGCTCCACACAATCCTCGAGGCCGTCTGCTGCCCCGCGTTTTACACAGTACCATGTAAGTCAAGTACATGCACCAGTACACGCAGAAGGCTACGTTCTGTGAAAAGCAAGAATCCCCTTAAAACAGGGCCAGCTCCCCTGGGCATTCTTAAATGTGCTGCGCACCGGAGTTTCTCCGTCCTCGATTTGACCTTCATTATTTACCTGTTTGCATGCACGTGCCTTAGGAAGCTGCTCGGAAGCCACCTCATCGGAGTTGTAGAAAGGTCTCAGGGAAAGTGGAGAGCAAGGTGGGAGGAAAGGAACGGAAGTCCGGTGCTCCCACAAGACTCAGATGGCTCCTGAAGCCGGCTCTCGCTGGTGCAGCTGGGAGCATCCTGCTTTCCGCCATACCGGATGTCACTGAAAGGGCTTCCCGCAGGATCCCGGGGACGGTGGCGCAAGGGAGGGACGTGCTGCAGGAGCGGGTGGACAGGACCAGGCTGGAACCGAGCCCAGGGCTGGCGGCCCGGTTAGGAGGCACACCTCGGATGAGCCCCGGTGGTCCCTTCATTCTCATCAGCACTCGAGGCCAAGGCTGTTGGGTAGTTTGTGGTCTCGGAGGAGGTGGCACTTTTTGTCATTACAAGTCAGGAACATGAAGAAGCTGGTTTAAACAGTGACTTGCTGAAGCAGGGTCAAGGCGGGGCATTCATTCCAGGAGGCGGCGGCTCCACGCTGGTGGTTAGAAGCTTGAACCTCTTACAACGTTTCCGTTTTCTTTTGTGCTGATGTCGACGGAAACCCAGCAAGCAACACATGCTCCCTCACAAGTCCCTGTTTGAAACACTACACCACACCGAACTGCTGAATAACTCGTCTATATCTGACTGTCTACGCTCTGAGAAATCTGAGTAGGTGACCCAAAGTATTCTCAGTGGCTACTAGTGAGTGTTATTTAAAATGAATGGGAGCACCTAATTTTCTTCCTATTAATAAAAGTGAACAATGTCAAGTGACTGTCAAGCTGAGGTCACCTGAAGCCTCCTCTGTGGCTTCCTCAGGGACATCGCTGGTTGTCTAGCCAGGCCCCAAGAGATGCGACACTCACTAACACCGCTAATACACAACCTGTGTCTCTGTCAGCTTGGCTGTTACGGCCAAAAGACTGACACGTCTTTCAGATCAGTTTTATGAAAATCCAAACAGAATGAACGACGCTTCTGAAAGCCTGGGTCTCGAGGCATCTTTCAAGGGTCCCTCGGAGTCAGAGGCCAGTGGTCAGTGGAGACGACACAGATCTGGCGTTGGAATCCAGCCCCGAACCCCGTGACCTTGGACACCCCAGGGCCCTCCGGTCTCATCAGTCCAGGGGTTCTCCTTCTGGGAAAGAACGTGGAAATGGATGCTTCATGTGACTCAAAGCCTCGCTCCTTTCTGACTCGGGGTGACCTCTTCTTTGGTGTCATTCATATGTGGAAATAGTTCTCTTTGCTTCCAACAGATCCTTTGATTAGATCTTAAAAAAGAAAAACACTGAATGTGGAATTTTTAAAAGGATGTTCTAACTGTAACTTTTGCTTTCTTTCTAGTTGAAGTCTCTGGTTTTATTGTTTTTTCTACTGTTGCATTTTCCTAATGCTGATCTTGGGAACCTGAGCAGTATCAATCCGAACCCTTCTTTAACAGCAAATATGAATGACTTTATAGAGCCGGATTTTCTAAAGGGAGGGGAGGGGCATCAAGGACACACCCGTGTAGATGCTGTGGGTGGGGCATCCAGGGACCCCGCGGATGGGACAGCAGGGGCAGCCCGGTCAGCCAGGAGGGTGAGGCTGTTGAACATCTCTCCCTGGACAATGGGTCTACAGCGGTGGGCAGAAAGAGAGCGTGCCTCCAGGTCCACACAGCTTTCCCAAGCAGACCGAGGCTGAGAAGCTGACCTCTAGGGTGAAAACACATCTTCCGGCTGTTGAAAAGACCACCTCCCACATGTGGTCGGACAAGGACACTTCGGTCTCTCCATCTTTGCAAAAACCACCGGCCTGTGGTGACTCCTGAGACCAAGTGAAACCACCGTTTGTGGGAGTCAGTCCTCCCCACCCCTGGCCCTTCTCAGGTGGCCCCCCGCCCGCACTATAAGGTCACATTTGCCTCATGGTCTCCCCTCCGGGGAGCAGCGACCTCCGCCAAGAGCTACAAAAATAAAGCTGCATATTTTAAAAAGCAACACAGGGAAAGACCGAGGAGCTGCCTGGACAACCAGGCCTAGAGGAACGGTACCCACTGTTGGTCAGTTTGCCCCCCGAGAACAGCGCTATGGCCCCCAAACAGCCGGGGTTGGGTCAGAGGTGAGAGGACGGGGACGCGGAGGACCTTTCAGAGTTCGCCATGATCCTGCTCACCACGGACACCAGCTGAACACAGGCCTGTGGTCAAGTCCAGAGGGTGTCCTGAGACGCAGTGTTCCGGGACCTTCTACACAGACCTGGAAACAGGCTTCTCTCCACAGACTAGTTACAACCATGAAAACCGTGAACTGAAAACACAAGGATGGCCGCATTTCGACAGCTTATCTCGTAATTCTTTGAAACTCTAAACCCTATCATTAAAAACAGCATGTTGTCTTTCTTCCAACTCAGGAAAACAGAATTGACATCTTCCGAATAAATATTTCGCTGCTTTTTAAATACCCAACCTTGGGATACACCTAGATTTACAAGATTAGAAAAGTTAAAAAGTGCTGATTAGTTTTCAAAATTATAAAGGAGTGCAGCAGTCACTGGTGGCACCCAGGGAAGACAGGCCACGTGTTCTGAGGTCACCAGTCCATCCGGAGGTGAATTACAAATGTGATTTAAGGGGATCTGCATTGATTAGCCTCAGGCAGGTTCCAATCAGACAGCGGACATCCTTCTTGGTTTTCCAAGTCCTATCCGCCACGTGTCGCCAGCATTTCCATACTTTGCACGCACTTAGAAGTACTGGTTAAGAAACAAAACAAAACAGACGGAGATGTGGATGGGACAGGGCTCTGGTGCCCAGCGAGCGCTCACACTTACCGTTCTCGAACATTCGAACGGTAGACGTCTGTGCAAAGTGGCCTTGCTCCCACCTCTCGCCTGTAGTGCTGTCCGCTTTCAAACTCCTTGGGGAGCCCCCTCCTTCCTGTCCCTTCACCGCGTGTCAGTACATGTCCCTGTAGATCTCTTGCAGCAGCGGGTGCAGAGCCGCGTCCGACTCCGTCTTCTTAATGATCTGCACCAGCTGCGCATGCTCGGTGACAAGCTGCCGCAGGTCCGCCATTTTCTGAAGAAGTTTCGGGAAGAGAAAGGTGTCGTCCGGGTGGTTGCTTTGCAGGTGGAGTTTGAGCACGTGCACAATCCCCTCCTGCATTTTTTCAATGTGTCCGACGTTCAGAAGGCCTGGGCGATCTGTCCTCAACAGAGAGAAGAGGATGGCGTGTTAGGTCACCATGGTAACGCCAATGACGCGCTCCGTCTGAGAAACCACCATCCCTACTGCGTGCGGCCTTTCTCACCGGAAGCCTCGCTGCCTTTGCATACTGTCACCTTGACTAAATGACAGAACTAGATGTTTCCGAAGTCACCAGGCCTACCGGGCCGACAGCGCAGATGCTCATTCCCGAACCTTCCTACTCTCTTAAATTCACTGAACCTGACGGCATGGCCCTTTCCTTTGGGTTTAGCTGGTTATACCATCTGTCAGGAGAAAAGCCCCGACACATGGGTAACTACACATCCCACATCCTGATGATGGTTACGGTGACCAATTTTGCATTATCTCGAACATGAAATTCCTGAGTCGAAAAACTTGGTTTCACGTTTTTCACCACTACTGACGGCGTGTGATTTCAGGATACCTGGGTTTTGTAGTATAAAGAACGGTAACGAGTATCTTCTGACATGAGTCAGCTGAAAGGAAGAGCCAGATGTCACTGTAGGACAGACAGCAGCCAGAAGGATGCTGGGGGAGCGGGAAGGGCCAACGTTCACACCAGACGACCTCCCTGGGGGGCTCAGCTGTGGGTCTGGGACAGTGTCAGACCAGGCGTCCTGCCCTTGGGCCAGGAAATACGCCCCCAGCCGTAGTTAACAGGCAGTGCTCTCATCAACCACGAGGATTTTCAGGCGTGGTATAATGATGTTCATGTTTCATCGTTAGTATTATTTTTTGGTTGTGAAATGAGGGGGTTAGGGGCACCGACCCCTGTGCAGTAAAAAATACACACACAACCTTTGACTCCCCCAAAACGTCACCGCAGTCAGCCCTGGGTATCTGCGAGGAATGGTTCTGGGAACCCTTGTGGACACCAACATCCGCGGATGCCCAAGTCCCTCATATAAAACAGCATGGGACAATGCACGCGATGACCCTCACATCCCCAGCTTCCTGGCTGGATCAGAAACACCGTGTTTCGGTCCGTAGTTGGCTAAATCTGTGGATGCCAAACCTGGGGACTCGGGAGGTCGACACTATACTTATTGGGAAAACAAGTCCAAGTATAAGTGGGCCCATGCGGTTCAAACCCACATTGTCCAAGGGTCAACTGTAATTACTAAGTTTTTAAATAGCGATTAAAAAAATAAAGTGAACCCCCATCACACGGGTTTAATGTATAGCTCACCAGACATTTTTCTCTATACGGGATACATTACTGTGATTTATTTTCTAAAACGGTGATCACGTGACTTATAAACAGTCCTGCCATCGCTCTGTACCCACTACACACATCTGAGCACACAAAGGACAGTGACACATCACGTACAAGTGCTTTGCCGTTTTACACGTCTTGCCAGTACGTAAGGACCCCCCTCCACCAGACTGTGTCCAGCAGGGGGCACCAGGGGCTGACCTCCTGGGGGGCTGGGCGGGAGTGCCAATCATGGGGGCAACACAGCTTCCAGCAGCTAGTGAGGGCAGGTGCCCCATTGGTCTCCCCCAAGGCTGGGTAAGATCAGCCCACTTCACAGTACAGGAGCGCCCTTCCTAGACCCGGACAGTGCTATTTAAAGGGACATGACACTGAGCCAAAAATCTGGGGGCTGCAGAGCCAGCACCCCACAGAGGCCCGATGTCCCTTCCCTGGGACCCACGTCCTCTGGCAGAGCAAACTGCAGTCACTGCTGGTCACTGCTGATTATTTTCATTATGAAACAGCATCAACACACCAAGAGTGACCACCACTGTACCCGTATGGCCCTTCGTCGAACACTGCCTGTAACACAGATGGAACTTTGTAACAACATACGACGTAATTATACCATGCAGCCATGCGCCGCCTAACGACGACGGCGCGTCCTGAGAAATGCGTCGGTAGGTAAGCTCGTCCCCGTGCGAACGGCATGTGGGGCACTTGCACCCACCTGGACGGCCCGGCTCAGCCTGGACGGCCCGGCTCAGCCCGGGGCTGTGCGGTGCCGCCCGCCGCTCCTGGGCCACCGGCCGAACAGCTTGTTTCGGTCTCGTGCACACAGCTCCCCGGCGCCCAGCTCCCGCTCACAGCGGATTTACTGCCGTCACATCCTTCAGAGCAGGAGTAAGTGACAAGGCAGCAGCAGATTAACTCAGTACCTACCTCCGCAGCAGATGATAGCAGCCACAAAAAGGGAAATATCACTGTCGTCCAGTTCCAGGGCATTGAACTTCATCGCAAAATCAAATTTAGGCTCCATGATGTCACAAAACGGTTTTCTCAGGCTTTTTAGGAATTCACGAGTTATAAAACCATTTCCATATGCTACCAGCATCCCGTCTTTATTCATCACGGAGGACAGCATTGCAAATATGGCCTCATAAACGCCATATTTCAGCAAAGTGACTTGATCATTCAAGTCCAAGTTTGCAAAGCCTGGGATGGACTTGGCGAATTCTGTGAGCTCCGTGACAGTCTCTACAGATGTGCACTGGCAGCAGTGGAAGATGCGGACTTCCGCCTCCTTGTTCTGGATGCCATTGGCCACCAACTTGGCCACTAGTGTCTTCTCAGCCATGCACAACGTCTCCATGTCATGTATGACAAAAGGCTACCAAGAAAGATACAGAAGTGAGTCAGGAAATGGGTGGCACACAGCACTCCTAACTACCAATGAACTGTATCCACATCACCCACAGAGAACCAAAATGTGCACAAAACACAGTTCTCATATTTTCACAATCTCAAAATTAGTTGGGGACAAGAAGGCTTAACAGATAAATAACAATAAAAAGCAGTAAGATAATAATGCTCAGTGCCTGACACTGGGTGGTCACCTCACTGTGCTGACTTTGGCAGTAAAGCTAATGAAAGATGCGAAGTAATTTTAATATTTTATAATAGTCTCTGAACTCCTAAATGCTACCCCAGCAGCCTTCATTACAACTCCTGACTTTACATTGTATGAACGTTGGAGGGAACCATCATTGTTTAACACCGACTGTCGAGCACGCAAACCCCTACAGCTCAGAAGGTGGGCATTTGCGTAGACGTAAGGGAACAGCCTCAGTAAGCCCTTGCTCTGTGGGGACAAACTGCAAAAGCTGTGGAGGAGGCCTGCCTCCCTGTGCACAGGGCTGACACCCCCACGTCAGAGCTCCCGGTTCTGTAACAAGTCCCAAGGCCCCACGGCAGCAACCGACACGTCGCCACACCACGTGCTCCTGACCCCCCTGGTCCCGCGTAAGTGGAGGAAGGAGAGACGGTTTGCCACGCGATTTGCAGCCAACGCGGTGGTGCTCAGGAGAAGGCCCCCAAACCCGGGCGTGCAGAGCAGCGGTGGAGTGGAGTCCACACACAGCGTGTACAAGCAGCCCCGTGACTTCAGGAATCACTCGGCCAGTGGGCAAAACAGGTCACCCACAATGGGTCTGGACCCGCGGCGTGACGCGTGGACCAGGCCTGGCTCACAAGAGCACGTGGAGGAATCGCCACGTGAAACGGCCCAAGGGCACCCGTGGGCTGCCCCTGGCACGGTGGCAAGGCGACGGAACAGTCCATGGATGGCCTTTGAAAGGACCGCACGGTTAGGATTTGCAAGCTAGTGTTGGTCAAAAGTAATCTATTTTTAAAATGACTGAGAATGAGTGAAAAACATTCCGAATACAAAATCCAAAGCCAAATTCCTAAGTATCTCAAGTGTGACGAAGGGAGACTGAGCCTGGCTCTCTCCAAAGACCTGAAAAGCAGCCGGATTACCATTGTTTGAAGAAAGTTTGGGGGCAGTTCTGCGTCACAGGAAGGGGAAGCTTGGATTTGAGGCATTAGCGTTTGCAGGATGGATCAGAGAGAGGCTTTCAAAGGATAGATGGCAGCATTCCCTTAATTCCAGAAAATATACTATTAGGCCATCTTGATTCAAATCATGGGCTTTTAAAAAGCACATTCAGCAGGGAAGAGAAACAAGAGAAGAGTTCTATGGTCAAAAAAATTCGAGAAACGCTGAGTTACAGGAGGCCAGGTCCCCCGAGAGCTGCCATGTAATGAGCGTGGCGCTCACGAACAGGGCAGGGCGAGCCTGGGCCCCAAAGCGTGTGATTACGGAGCGGGCTCTCTGCACAGTGTGGCGAGGCCCCGTGAGACGGGGCCCGCGCCCCGCACCCCTTTCCTGTGAAGCACACTCTCATAAATGGCGGCTTACACGGTAACGGGCTTTCATTTCCTTTTTATAAAATCATCGCTTGGACTTTAGAAGGCAGGCCCCGTGAACAGGCAAAGTTCGCAACCCTTTGAATTCAAAAGGGACGTTAACATGAATCGACCAGCGTTTATTAAAGCTAGAGAGAAACTACAGACTGAGACCGTCGAAAATCTGCCAAACGTTACTGATAAACGGTCTCCATCAAACTATTTATAAAGTCCATGCAGCTGATATGTAACTTTGGAATGTGCCTTTTACATGCATACACATGACATCACAGGTGGTCACGTCAAATAAAAAAGCACATTGGAGAGATTTTAAATAGCGTGAGGCAGAAGGCTGTGGCCTTGCACGGAGACAAGCCACCCCCCAACTGATGGTCCCTACCGCCCACACCTGACGCTGTTCTACGTGTGTCGCATTACTTACAAGAATTCACTCCCAAAATGCATTTACACGGCACTGGCTGCGAAGCATCAGGCAGCACAACCTTTCAGGATCGTGAATTTGGGTGGAATTGTTTTGGGTCGAATGACTTAATAAGCCTTCCGTTAGGTTTTCTATACATTTCTAGAAACAGTATAAAATACTAGATTTTTCCATCTACAGACGACTTACGTAGGACGTCTAATATTTCGCCCTAATGCAGGACAAAAACCACTCGACGTGGTGGTGGCATCCAACTCAGGGGCAGCATTGCTCCAGGAGAGGGTGGGGGGCCCCGTCCCAGGGACCCTGAGATGCTGACAATAATGTCGGAATCTTTTTTCTAAACTAGTTTTAGAACCGGATCTCAGCCACATGTCGAGAGTTAGTCTCCTTGCTTCATTTATTTTTTTTCAAACACGACACCTGACTCTCTTTCATCCCAGTAGGTACACTAGGCTGGTGCAACTGATTCTGTGTTTTACCCAAAATTCAATTATATTCCCAGAGGGTAAAGATTTTCCATAACTGAACATATTTAAAGACTCTGAAAGACAATTCTTGACAATGCTGAGCACTGTGGGAATCTCTGAAATAAAACACAGGTTGTCCCCTTCATCTGAACTGCATAAAGTTTTGATGCGTTTGTTAGATTTAAAAAGTAACAGGACAAGTTAATCATCACCTTATATTTTGAATTGTTAAAGTCTAAATAGTCAGTGCAAGAGCTATTTTTTTTTTTTAAACTAAGCACCCTCACCCATTTCTCCGAGGTGCAGCTGGCTTCCACACCAGAGGCAGTGAAGCCTGGGTATGCATTAATGTGTGTGTGCATATGTAAGTGAGCGTGTGTGCACGTGCATGCAAGTGTGCATGTACATGTGTTTGTGTGTAAGTGTGCACGTGCTCCTGTGTACACCTGTGTATGCATGTGCACCTCTGTGTGTGTGCGTGTGCACATGTGGCTGTGTGTATGCGTGTGTATGCCTGCGTGCATGTACATGTGTGTGTGTGTGTGCACCTGTGTGCACGTGCACCTGTGTGCTGGGGCTGAGCCTTTGGCTGCCCAGAAGCAACATCACAAGAAAGGCACTGACTTCAAAGCGCCTTGTAGTCTCAGTGGCGTGTTGCTTGCTCAAAAAGTCTTTTTGTGACATTCCTAACATCTCACAGATGGACTCATTATCTTTTTAAGTGCTGTTGAAAGCACTTCTTTTGGAAGCCATGTTCAGAGGGAACTGCTACTCTCCCAGTTCCTCAGTTCTACTTCTGTCCCTCAAGTCAAGGGGCAGTGAGTACCCTGACCTCACCACGAGGGGCCCAGCCCATTTTCCGGCCCACCGTTCTGAACACTCAGGGACTCAAACCGGCCTGTGTCCAGATAGAGACAGACACTCAGGATCCACCCATACCTGCCTCCCTCAGCTCAAACCCTTCTGTCCCCAGTAACTGAACCTACGGGGCTTCAGTGCAGCCTCCTTCCCTCTCCCAGTCCCTCATCCTATCCCGAACACTCAACCTCACAGCATTCCCCCTCCTGGTCCACCTAGCATCCTGATCAGTGCCAAGTCAGTCACTGTCTTTGCTCCATTTGATCTATAGGCCACAGAAGAGGTTTTCACAGAACCGCGAACAGTCTACTGCAAGGATGAATTCCGGTCTACTGCCAGCGGCCCGCAGCCCTGCCCAGCACCCGTCTGTGTCGATCAAGGCTTCACAGAGTTCAGGGCCAAGTGTGGGTGACAGTTGGGGAGCTCAGGGCCCTTCCCCTGGCAGGCCCTGCAGGGGAACTTCTCCTGCCCAGCCCTGAGAGATGGCCAAGTGGCTCCGTTTTGCTCCAGGGTCAATGCCTGTCCCACTACACGAGATCAGGTTGTCATGTCTGCATGAATAATCTGTTTATGGCCTAGGCCAGTGGTTCCAAACTTGTCCCCTTTACACCCACTTCCATACACTGTGCCCCTTGTTTTTAAAACAGCTGTTTTTAAATACTGACACTTTTGTTCAATGCCTATCATAATGTAAAATAGTGGAAATGAGGTCATAAGTTAGGAAAGAAAAATTACTACACTAACAGTACAAATCACAGATTTAATTTTACAATATTTGTAATATGGTTAAATATTGCTAATGATGATCAAGTGTTTAAACATTAAATAAAGAAACTATAGAATTATAAACCTGGAACTTATGTAATTCTTGCTAACCAATGTCACCCCAATAAGTCCAACAATAAAAAAAAAACTACTTGAAAAGAATCACAATGAAAGACAATGCACTTACTTTCACTCAGTCAATAACTAAGCTGATCAGTCAGGCCATGGATGTGTTTATATGTTTGGGGAAGTTGGAGAAGCTAGCAAATGGATTGTTCTGAAACTGTGCATAATGATTGATAGAAGAGCAGTTTGGGGGAGGGTTCATAGCCCCGCTCTCACCAATCATCATTCGCTAATCGGATTTTTGTTGTTGTTGCTGTTGGCTCCCTGAGCGGAGATCGAACCCAGGTCACAGTGGTGAGAGCACGGAAGCCTCGCCACTACCCCACCAAGGAAATCCCCTAA
The DNA here is from genome assembly GCA_004026885.1 of Lyroderma lyra. Lineage (NCBI taxonomy): Eukaryota > Metazoa > Chordata > Mammalia > Chiroptera > Megadermatidae > Lyroderma > Lyroderma lyra. Next base: position 25,257 of record PVJL010007803.1, on the reverse strand, counting down.
TGTGACCCAATTTTGAAGTGTCTCCATTAACGGTGATTCACACTTAACATTCATTGTTCCATAACTAACATTTCACATTTATAACTTTGTTTTCTCAGCATTACTGATTATTTTTTGCATACCCCTGAACAGGCTGGCATGTACTCCCTGGGGGTACGGGTACCCCTGCTTGGGAACCGATGGCTTAGACAAATCCATGATGCCCCCGCCCCCAACAACACACCCTCTGGCGGGCTGGCCCCCTGCAGCCCCAGTAACATTAGGCACATGCTCTTCACAACCCCACAGCCGCAGATTTGGACACGGAGAAACAGACCCTGCCTCCCTGACCTGTTACAGAGCATTGATGAGGGCTATGACATCATCCCAGGCTGGAACCTTCATGAAAAGGTCACTGAGCCCAAGGCAGGGTGAGCAGGCTAAGGCCTAAGCGTGGTCTCCCCAGTACACTTCCCACCAACAGCCTGAAATGCTTTTTAACCCTAGTGCAAGAGAGGCAGGCTGTGGCCTCTGATGTCCACTACGGTGACAAAACCAGGGCTCCGGGCAGACTTGGGCAGTGGCGGTGGGCCTCACGCCTGCCAGCTCTTCCTCCAGGGCAGAAAAGCAGAGGTTGTGCCCAGCTCCAAGCTCTCGGGGCGCAAGAGGAGGGCTGAGCGTCAGACACAGACAGGGCGGGGTGGGAAGCCCGCCTGGCTTGGAGCAACAGTGTGATGGAAGAGGTGAGACACGCCTGGAAGGTTCCTCCCAAATCAGAGCCTGCGTGCGCAGTCTGCGGTTTGGGGAGGGGGGCAGGCACTGACCCCTGGCAGGACACCAAATCCTGTGCTTCCGACACAGGAAACCCAATCCCAGCCGACTGGGCGATCAACTATCTCCTTAGCCCAAATGCAGATTCCTGCCTGAGAGCAACTGTGTGAGAGTCCTCAGGGGCCAGATTTGACTGGCTCCGCCCAGGGGCGGAGCTCCTTCTGAGAGGGGGCGGGGCTCCTTCTAAAGCGTGGGGATGTCAGAGGGACACAAGAGAAGCCACTCAGAAGTTTGCTTTAAATTCTGAAAATCCAAGGGAGACAGAAAGATCTCAGGAAGATCTAAAAAGACCTCAAAGAGGTAAAAAGTTGGGGTTATTCTAATTTGGGGCTATGCTATCATTTCCAGAACAGAAATTCAAAGTTAAAAGGTTACTTTGCTTTTGCCCTTGGGATCCGGAAAGGGTCTGATCTGTAAGAGCCCCTGGGTCACGCAGCCACGGGTGTGTCCTCACCCATCAGAGTTTGCTGGAACCCTTCTAAAATGTCTCCTTCAACTGGAGAAGTCACTGCAGAATTAAGAGACTCAGTAAAGAGGTGTGGTTTGTTGATGAAAGTAAGAAGCTTGAGGAATACTTAATTTTCCTGTGGCTAAAAACTGCATCTTGTAACTGCCACTAAGGACTGCTCGGAGCTACTCGTCAGGACACACGAGGCCTGTTTCACCGTGCTCAGAGGCGAAGGCACACCAGCTTCATCTGCCAGCCCGGGCAGTCCCCCGCTTTGAGGGCAGCTCTGTGACGGGACAAAGACTCAGGCAACTATGTGGGGAGGGCAGGCTGGTGTTAGGCTGGGCAGGGGATGAAGTGGGGCCCCTGGAAAGGTCCCGCCCTGTCCAAAAAGATAGCTGAGCTTTTGTAAACCAATGACCCCTCCTGAGCCCTAAGATGTCACTGCCTTCTCCTTGAAGACAAGGGAGATGGGGGCAGGGGTGGGGGACAGGTGGAGAGCAGAGAGCAGTTTCAGTGGAAACAATGCAAGAACACACTTTGAGGGAAGCGAATGGGTTCATGTCCTCGCATTAAAATAGGAATTTTTTTTTTTAAATGCACTTCAGAAATGACCCTAGAGTCTGATAAGCTATTAACCAGGTGTATTTCTCCTGTATTAATTACAGAGTCATTCTAATAACCCGGTGGCTAGGAGCTGTGGGGGATGGCCTAACCCGGGAGATAGGAGGTGTTGGGAAGCTACTCTTAGTCTCCGAATGAAACGTTCCCCACTCCACTGTCTCCGGGTGATATAAATACTATTTTCTCAGCATTTAACACTCGCTTCCTCGTCCTGCTCTACGACTAGCTGACGTGCTGTCAGTGGGACGCCACAGTAAACACAGCCAAGACACCTACTGGGTTGTTGCTGGCTTTTCCCGCCAGGATGATGCGGGCCTTCACCTTGTTCATGTTGAAGTTCTTCAGGTAGGCCTCGTAAATTCTCTTGGCGAGAGACTTGAGATCGGCGGTTTCAGAGTCTTCTGTGTCATGTTCACACGTAAGGATTTCTGCTTTCAATTTGGCTTTCTCCGATCTCGGCATTCGTCCAAAACGAATTGCTGGGGGGTGGGGGAGAAAAGGGACAAGGCGGAACAGACAGAAGTGAGCACCGCAGCGGGGCCGACGGCGGCACGGCCAACGCGCTCCAGGCCTTACACCGCGAACGAGAACTCTGCGAGGGGGAGACCCACCTCTCAACGCCATCCACTTTCCACTTTGGAGAGGTGGAAATCAAACTCAAACTCCGTAAATCCTGGACCGCTGAAGAAGGTTACAGTGAAAGGGAAGGGCATTCTCATTTTGTCTGCGGGACGGGCGTAACTGCTTGCCGTCGCCAGCACGTAACTGGCCCTTTAGGTCCAGATGTGAGCCTCCGCGTGAGTTTATATAGTCCCTTTTCCTTTTTGCCAGAAGGCAGACATGCAACATTTATAAACTCCTTATTTTAAATTTACCTTCACATAATAACCGGCATATTGTAAAGTTAGAGTATGACTGGATATAACCAAATTCTTAAAAGGGTAAAATGCTTAAAATGGCACACGCTTTAGACATCCACTGATTCGCATTGGGTTGTAAAATCTTCTATGGAAGTTTTATGTCTGAAGTTCCTAACAGTAACCCCCAGCACTCTGCTGAATCTGTTATCTGAGACTTTTCTTAGGCTATTATGGTTACAAAATGATCCAGGTACTCAATGCTGCAGAACATGCATTCCATACACAGTCCGTTCCGACCGAATGAGGAAGGGAAACTGAGGCATGGGCTGGGAAAAGGCGATAGACAACCTTACCTACCGTTATGGGACATCCCAACCGAAAGGCACTTGTGAAAACGACAATATTGGCACTTATTTCGGTTCTTCTTCTGAATCTTGCAGCTACGGTCACATTTGTCATAGACCAGCTTGAGTCGAATCGTTCGCCGGAAGAAACCCTGTGAGGTTAATACACAGTTTTCTGCATAAATGTCATTGCTTTATTCCCGTTTCTTGTTGTTAATTTATTGTCCCTTTAAAAATGAACTAAATTTAGAGAGACAGTTCTAAAAAGTCTGGGACAAATTGAACATTTTAAATTTCATTATACATAAAACTAAAAAAACAACAAAATGAGGCAAAATTCAAAGTAATTTCAAAATGTCCTTTTCTGGTTTGTAAAGACAATTATAGTCTCCCAATGAGTTACTTAATCTTTTTAAGATTTATACAAACACAAGTTTTTTCTGTCATATGCCATATCCATATGTGTGACTAAAAACTTTCTAGAAAATTCTGCGAGACTATTAACTCCCTAAAAGACAAAAATTATAATAAAATAAAATTTTAAAAAGCCACTTTCTGCAAACAATTTTCTTGCTTTATAAAAGCACCTTAACTTTACCCAGTAAGAACCAACTTTATTATTCAATTCATAAAAAACAAAACTAAACTAAAGTCACCTAGTCATGTAAAGAAGCTACTTTGCCAGGAGCTTTGCGACAGGCCAGTGCTCGAACACGTTTGAAAGACTTCATGTCTGCACTGGGGTTCTTTTTCCCCTTGCCTTCCAGTCCTTCCAAATTTCTGCGGGGAGGCCTGACCGGCCCATGTGAGGGGAACAGCCATTTCTTGGGGGCTGTAGGAGGAGGGGTGATACTTTCGCTTTATCAGTTATCTAGGTTTGTAAAGTAGGAGGCCAAAGCATGTAAGGGATTATGAGGAAGAGTGAGAAGAGAGAATTTAAATGTCAGGATGCAGAGATGCCCTGGCTCAGGGCCCTGCCCACGTGGCCCATCCTACCTATGGACCAGGCCCAGCCCACATGGCCCATCCTACCTGTACACCATACCTGGCTCACGGGCCCATCCTACCTGTGGACCAGGCCCGGCCCACGTGGTCCATCCTGCCTATGGGCCAGGCCCAGCTCACGTGGTCCATCCTACTGTGCACCATACCTGGTTCACGTGGCCCATCGTACCTGTGGACCAGGCCTGGCTCAGGTCAGGATGTTGGTGATTCAAGAATGTAGACCGAGCATACCATTAAAGCATGCTCATTTTCTAGAATTAATAAGCACGTCCAGCGTGGGCAGGGAAAGGCAATCTCTGATGTTAACCAGACTTTCAGGTTACCGGCTCTCCCATGTATCATGTACATGACATGCCAAACCTGAGCATACGCATTCAGTTCTCAAAGTATGTGACGGTGAGGGTAGCCTCAGGGTGTCACAGGACATGGTCCTTCTGATCTCATGCTGAAAATCAGAAGGGCCAGTGAGTCGGTGGGCAGAATGCAAAGAACATGGCTGACCTCCTGCACTGGTGGCCCAGGGTCACATGACATGTAGCAGGGTGGCTGAGCTAGCCTGACGATGCTCAAGGCAGCACCAAGGTGCCCATGGCTTGGGTGCAGAGGCACCTGGCATGCAGGAAAGACCTGCTGGGGGTCAGGAGCCGCTGGGGGCCAAGAGCAGCAGAGCTGGCTGTCACCTGGTATGTGCGCTGTGGGCTGCTGAGCAGGAGTTGCTGACCGCCATGAGAACCACGGAGAGAACGTGGTCAAATGCTCTGACTGCATGGCCAAACGGAGGAATTACTCTTAACGTGGTTTGTTTTCTTTTAAAGAACAACCTTTCTCTGAGTTATTTACAAAGTACAGTCCAGCAACCTGTCAAAGACTCCCCGAAGACAGGAATTAATTGTCACTTTGGTCAGATTCTTATCACGGCTTTTTGCAGATCTATTTTTGTCATGACAAACATTTGTATATAAAATAAAAGGAACCACGTGGAGTCCCTGAAGCTGGTCACCTGTCTCCTCCTCCAGGGCCCTCCGTACCTTGCAGCCTTCACACGCGTGCACCCCATAATGGTAGCCTGAAGCTTTGTCCCCACAGATTCTGCATTCAATGTTCAATGCTGCGCTGGAAGACTCGTCAGCACTACCAGGAACCACGGGATAAGTGACCGACGAGGGACTCGAAGCTGGCGAAAGGGTGTCTGAGAACAGACAGGAAAGACAATGAGTTTTCATGGCTTCCCCAGGCTACGTCTAAAGCAGGTTTGTGAGGATGTGATTTGCACGTGAGGCATTTAGTAGGCAGGCGTCAGCGAGTGGGCGGAGCCCCCACCCCGAGTCGCCCCTGTGCTGGGCTGCAATTTTTAATTCAGTGAACTGCACCAGTAGCCATGGAAGAAAGAAATAAGTCGGACTTTGTTAAAATTAAACTCTTCGCTCTGCAAAAGACACTGTTAATAAAATGAAAAGACAAGCCACAGACTGGGAGAAAATATCTGCAAAACACACGTCTGGTAAAAAACCTGTAACCAAAACATACAAGGAAATCTTAAAACTTAATTATAAAACAACAATTCAATTAAAAAATGGGCAGAAGATCTGAATAGACACTTCCCTGAGGAGACTGCAAGGAAGCATAGGAAAAGATGCTCCACATACTAGTCATTAGAAAACTGAATTCAAACAATAGTGAGATGTCACTATACACCTATTAGAATGGCTAAAACCCCCCCAAAACTGACAACACCCATTGCTGGCGAGGATGTGGAGCCACAGGAACACTCATTCATTGATGGTGGGAATGAAAAATGGTGTGGCACTTAGGAGGACAGTGTGGCAGTTTCTTACAAAGAAGAACGTCTTACAGGAGTTACAATCCTAGATACGTTCCCAAGTGACTCATCCACACAAAAATCTACACAGGAACATTTACAGCAGCTTTATTTATAGCTGCCCAAGTTGGAAGCAAGCAAGATGCCCTCCAGCAGGTGAGTGGGTAAGCAGAACGCCAGTCTGAAAGGCTACATGCTATACGGCTCTGAACACTCTGTTCTAGGAAAGTACAACTGTAGCAATGGTGTGAAGAGCAGTGCTGGGGTGGGGCTGGGGCAGGCGGGGTGCAGGAGGTGAAGCACGGGGGTTTTTGGAGTTTGTGAAACTAGTCACGTGAAAATGTGGTGGTGGATACATGATACTGTGCATTTGTCAAAATCCATAGAACTTTACAGTACAGAGTGAACCTTCAGGTGGCAAATCAAACAAAAGTAATTCAGGAGGTCGGAGAGCCCAGGATGGAATGCAGGATGCGACACAAGAATGTAACTGTGTTATAAATGTAAGCCATGAGCTCGCTGAAGGAGGTGGGGAGACAGCGGCTGGCCGAAGAACTTGGAAACGAGTGCAGTCTGTGGGGCTAAAGGCGAAAGAGACTGACGGGAGCGCCTATGGCAGCTGATGGAGCAGCTAAAGCGAATGGGTGAACAACTCTGAAACCGCTCACGTGTACACTGGAATTGAACGATTAAATGAATGGTGTGTGGTGGGAGCCAGGTTACTCACTGTTGAAGCAAGAGTTACAGATAAGCAAGAGGAAGAGGATAGAACCATCCACGATGGATTAGAGTCGCAGATACCAGTAAGAACTCATGTTTACCTTAATGCAGCTTCAGATGGCGACATACAGAAATATTTACAGATATGTGTATATACATGGCTTAGTGTATATACATAGGCATCTTTGCCCCATCAGCCGAGAGAACCTAAAGAAAAGATACTCCAATAGCAACCTGAAATCATTCGAGGGGACAATACCCACCACTCACGCAGAGCTGGGTATCGTCCTGGCCCCACCACTCAGAGTGGAAAGGCCCAGAATTCAGGGGCATTTCATGAAGTCCCAGAAAGGGCTTTGCCTCAGTAACTGAAAAGAAGTTACCTCTAGAATCAACACTGCTATAGTCCCATCTAACAAAGCTTCTCCACAAAACCTGAAAGGGCAGAACAAGTTCCAAGCAACTTAACAGCATCCTAGAACAAAGCTTAAGGACACTTACAGGAATCCGAAAGCATGTATCAGCAACACCGTTCGCAATGTATGGCACTCACCACAACAATGACAAAACACACAAAGAAGCAGAAGGTATGACCCATGACAAGGAGAAATAATCAATTCACTGAAACTGACTCAGAAATGATACAAATGATACAATCTGTGGAGAAGACATTTTTAAAAAGTTATGGCGATTGTATTCTAAATAAAAGACTGAACATGGTAGGAAAAAACGGGGTGAAAAAAAAGAATCAAATTGTGCTTCCAGGAATGAAAACTATATCAGATATGAAAAACACACTGAATGGAAATGGGTACAGATAAGACACTGCAGAAGAAAGATTAGTAAACGTGAAGACACAGCAAAATAAACTATGCAAACTGAAACTCAGACATAAGACTGAAACGAAAAAAAAAAAAACATAGCTTCATCTGAAATCTACCATCATTTAAGGAAGAAAAAGAATGAAGTCTATAGAAATACCTCCAGAAAAGTGAGAAGGAGAAAATACTTCCTAACTCATCTGGGAGGCCGGCATTAATCTGACACCAAAACCAGTCAAAGCCTTTACAAGAGAAGGAAACTAGAACCAACAATGCATAAAGAGGGCAATACATGATAACCAAGTAGCATTTATCCCGGGAATGCAAGGTGGTCTCAACTTTTGAAAATGAAGTAATGTAATTCACGATATTAACAACTAAATAAGAAAAACCATTTGATTATCTTACTAGATGCAGGGAAAGTATGTGACAAAAATCCAACATCAAATTTTGATAAAAACTCACAGAAAACTAGGAGTAGAGGGGCTCTTCCTCAACCTGATAGAGGACATCTGTGAACAGCTATAGCTAACATTATACTTAGTGGGGAAAGACAGGGTGCTTTCCCCCCTCAGATCCAGAACAAGGAACCAGCCAGAAGTGAAGAATACAGTAACTGACATGAAGAATGTGCTAGAAGGAATCACCAGCAGACGAGATGAAGCAGAGGATCGAATCAGTGCATTGGAAGACATGGTAGCAGAAAACACCCAATTGGATCAGCAAAACCAATTTTAAAAATGAGGATACGGGAGTTCCCCGGTGGTGTAGTGGCTTAAGGCTTCGGCACTGGCACTGTCAGCGCTGCGGCCTGGGTTAGATTCCCAGCCAGGGAGCTACCCACATACCAAAAAGAAAAAAAACCAATAAAAATGAGGATAGTTTAAGGGGCCTCTGGGAAAACAAACAAAACAACACTCACATCCTAGGGGCAACAGAAGAAGAAGAGAGACAGGAGGGGATTGAGAACCTATTTGAAGAAATAATACTGAAAACTTCCCTAACCTGGTGAAGGAAATATAGACACACAAGCCCAGGAAGCACAGAGAGTACCAAGTAAGAGGAACCCCAACAGGCCCACACCAAGACTCATCATAATTAAAATGCCAGAGGTTAAAGACAGAGAGAATCTTAAAAGCAGCAAGAGAAAAGCAGTTACAAGGGAACTTCCATGAGACTGTCAGCTGATCACTCAACAGAAACTTTGCAGCCAGAAGAGAGTGGCACAAAGTATTCAAAGTAGGAAAAGCAGGGACCTGCAACCAAGACAACTCCACCCAGCGAGCTGTCATGTAGAGTCGAAGGATAAAGAACTTCCCAGACAAGGAATAGCTAAGTGAGTTCATCACCACCAAACCAGCAGGAAAAAAAAAATAGAGGGACTTCTTTAAGATGGAAAAAAAAGATCAAAATTATGAATAATAAAATGGCAGTAACTACACATATATCAATAATTACTTTCAATGTAACTGGATTAAATGCTCCAATTAAAAGACACAGGAGAGCTTAAGGGACCAGAAACCAAGGCCCTTCCACGTGCGCCCGACAGGACACCCACTCAGACGGGAAGACGCACAGACGGAAGAAAAGGGGAGGAGGGGGATGTTCGTGGACACGAAAACAATAAACAACGATGGAAAGGCTGGGGTCGCCACACTTACACCGGACCAAACAGGCTTCCAAGCAGAGGCTCTGACAAGACACAAGAAGGACCCACTTCTAGGGATCCATCCGAGGACCCCCAAAACGCTGCTTCGAGGGGACGTGCGCACTCCCACGGCCATCGCAGTGTCATTTATGACGGCCGGGACGTGAGGCAGCCGGGGGTCCGTGGTGGGTGACGGGCAGAGACGAGGTGGTGCGTGCACACAAGGGCGTACGGCTCAGCCGGGGAAGGGGCTGGGGTTCTGCCCCCCGCGGCCGCCGGACAGACGGGAGGATGCCGTGCAGAGGGGAGTGTCAGACAGAGAGACAGACACAGCGCGACGGCACGTACGTGCGGAATCTCCAGGACAAAACGAGCCAGCAAGACGGAAACTGAGTCACAGACACAGAACGTTTTGGTGGTTACGAGGCGGGGGGCGGTGGCAGGCAGTGGGGGCGGTGGGTGAAAACGGGCAAGGGATTAAGAGGTACACACTGGTGGTTACGCGGGGGTCATGCGGATGTAGGGTACAGCCTAAGGAATCCGGTCCATGATACGGTAATAACGAGGTACAGTGCCAGGCGGGTGCCGGACTTATCGGGGGGAATCCCTTCATAAATTATATCAACGTCTAAGCACTTTGCAGTACGGTCTATACATGAGGTCCTGCCCAGCGATGCCACAGGTGACCCGAGTGCACCCCACGTTCTATATTTCTATCTGTCTGGCCATTCTTCATGCCGGAAGCAGGGAGATGGCTCATATACATTTCCAGATTTAAAAAGAAGTCTCTGCTTTAAATAGACAAACTCACAGCATTTTTAAAAATGGAATTAACTGCCTTCACTGACTGTCCAACAGTCTGATCTGTGTATAGCTTTTAAACGAAGGCACGTGATGCGATGCCAGGCCCACCTGGAGGCTCCAGGGCCCAGTGGCGTGGGGGCGCTTCCTCACGTCCGAAGACCCCGTTGCGGGACGATGTGACTCCTTCCCAGCTACAGAGAACAGTGTCCCTGCAGAACCAACATTTCTGAGCAAGGCCCTCCGGGCAACAGCACACGCACCTGTAATGACGGATCCATCTGAGCCCGGACCGCTTCCTAAGTACTGGTACTCTGTGAAGCTGAAGCTTCCGGAACTGTCTTCGCCAATGGACTGAGAAATCTCCTGAATGGTTCCCATTTCTTGTAGGAATTCCTCAGACAACGGGCTTTCCAGGTCATCGGCCTCGAGCGGGGACAGGGGGCAAATCAGGCTTTCTGTGTCCACCATCTTGACCCGACGTGCCGGTCCCACGACCGGGCGCCCACTACTGGGGGGAGAGACAGTGACATTGGGTTTCTGGTCACGAAAACATCATTTCGAAGACGACACATGTGAATTCATCATCTCAAAAGTCACGCCACTGACCACCTCCTCTCGGCGTGAGCCCCAGTGAGCACACTCATACCTGCAAATCTTTACACACGGAACGTTTAAGGTGACACCCTGACCAGGCTGGGAAGCGGTCACTCATCACTGAGTACACACTATGTGTGTGCTGAGCGCCATCCACGGTACCTGAGGTGGACAAAACGGTGGTGGACACAAGGTCCCTGCTCTCCGGGAACAGCCCTCTGGCGGAGACACAGAACAAATAAACAAGCACCCGGATGGCATGTCTGACGGTGGTGACACAGGAAGAAGGGATGGGACAGGGACACCGCCGTACACAGGCAGGCAGGGGAGGCCTCGCCCACGAGGCGGCAGTAAGAGCTGAAAGAACAAGGCAGGGGGCCGTGCAGATGTCTGCGGGGGAGAATGTTCCAGCAAATCAGACGGCGCGTGTAGAGGCGCCAGCGTGGAAGCACGTGAGCGTATTATCAGCACTGCAACAGGCTACGCACGGGGACAGCGCCTTCTGTCCTGCACATGCCCCCTCGTAACAGCCCCAGGGAGCTCATCTGTGACTCCAGTGAGGCGGTCAGTCTCTGGCCGCTGCATTCAGAGAGGTACAAGGTTTTGAGACCTCACCCTATTTACTTTTCAGTTGCTTTGAATGGAAAGCACGCCTGAGAGTTAGAGAAGCAGCCGTCCGGCTGTGAGTGAAGAGCTAAACAAGGTTAAGATCCCTCCTCCGAGTGAGGCAACACCGTCCTGAGCTGGGCCCGAGGACTGGCCTTCCCACGGATCACCGGACACACGGGCCCCTGGCGCTTCCAGCCGGAGCAGATAAGGGACGGGTCCCTTTGAACGTGTCTCCAAGGTAGAGAGCAGAGCACGCACAGCCCCGCCTGCCCTGCGGCCCCAGGCATGCCCTGGCACCCAGGCTATCTCCCCGTCACTGTGACTTCTGCTCAGGGAGCAGAAACGTCACAGGAAGTCGCCACCTCTTCATCCAATAGCCACACGGCATGCCACTGCCCGGGAACACGCGAACCCGGTGCCACTCACTGCGTCCCGTGCCCCAGTGCTCTGCAGGGATAACGAGGTGCGACACTCGGTCTCTTTCCTGGGCAGCGCCCGTGTGGCCGAGGAGGCAGGACGAAGCGGCTGGAGAAGTAACTAGAGGATGCAAACGCAACGCCGAGGGGTCTGCGGCGCCCGCTGCTCAGAGGCTGAGATGAGGCAGAGTGAAGGCGTGCCCGGAAAAGGCGCCGCTTCCATGCCAGCCCACCCCCACCCCCACCCCAGGCAAGGACTTGGTGTCCTGTGTCACCCTGGAACCCTGTCACTGCCTCCTGAACCCGAGGCCCCCGGGTCTGTAAATGCGCCTTCCGTTTCCCAAGGAAGTGTTGGAGCTGCCTCCGAAACTCACACGCCAACTCCTGAAATTCTAGGTCTCAGTAAATGAGCATTTATCCATCAGAATATTCCTTGGAGAACAAGAGAGCAATTAATATTCCTACAAAGCAGGGTAGAGAACATTTTTAAAAAGCAGAGAAGGGAGGGAGGATTCAACGACTGCTGTGTGAGACCGAAACACAGGGCAGATGAGAACCACGGGAAGAAATTTAACATCGACCTGGTGACCTTCCACGCGAAGGCATTTCCCCTTTTGGGAGATCAGGCTACACGGAGGTGCTAATGGCGTAAGGAGCTCCGACTCTGTGGGGCCGGGGGTGGCTGGGTGCACGCTCCTCTGCGTTCCCACAGCACCCAGTTCTGGGCCCAGTTCTGAGAGAGCCCTCATTGTATGCACCTGGGACCTGTTCACATGTCTGTCCCCCATGCGACTGGGTGCTGTGTGTTTCCTGAAGGCAGGGACTGTGCCTTGCTAACCTTCGTACCCCACCTTCTAGGACGAGCCCTACTGTGCAGCAGGGCCTCCGTCTCTAGCTCTAGCGCTGGGCTGGGCTTGGCACGGAAGGTGTCCCCGCAAAGGACTCACTCCCCCAGTAACTAGGTGAAGGTCCGCGAGCGCTCACCTTGGCTCGGTGGCGTCAGTGCCCGGATGTCAAAACAGCATGCCGTCTGCGTTCCAAAGACAACAAAGCGTAAGGGTATCTAGGACAGAAGTCAGAGCCGTTCTACCTGGGGAAAAGGATCAGGAATTCGCAACATGAATCCTCATCATCGTAGGGACTTAAAAACAAAGCACACAAGAGGAAGGTAATCGAAGCATAACAGGGAAGGGGGTCCTGAGTTTGGCAGGAATTTGGGGGCAGAGGTGATGCCGGTCAACACCTCCGTCCCTAGGGACAGGACTGTGCCCCACCCTGGGCACGGGACCAGCACGCGGCGGGGACGGGCACGCGGCGGGCAGGGCACATGGCGGGCAGGGCACGCAGCGGGCACGCAGACCGCTTCTCAGCCTGAGTCTGTACCGTCGAAGCAGAGCGTGGAGACCTTGGGAAAGGAGGCGCTCTGCCTGACTAGCACGAAGAGGACTGAGGGGGAGTCCCTTCATCGCGGGCTCCCAGCGACATCGCCGTGTCTGACCCGTTTTCGCCTCCTGACATGATTAATGACGTCTCTTGGACCCACAGGGCTCTTTGTAAATATTTTCTAAAATTAAATATTTAATAACCACTTGATACTGTCCCAACTACCAAAACGCGTCTCTGTGCTTGGGATCAGACCACCAAGAAACGAAGACATGTAACTGGACGTGAATTTTCACTCTCAGAACTTAGGTTTATCTCAAAAGGATCCAGATAAATAGTGACAAACATTAGAATTGCACTTTGCTACTAGCTCTTTCTGTAATCAACCCTAATTAATTGTATGTAAAACCCTCTCAGATTGTCACTTAATGTGCCTAGTAATGCTACCTTATAGAAACCTATTTACATTTTCTTTTGCTAAATTCAGCCTGATAAGGTTTCACTGAGTGATTTAAAGGCAAAAGATGGAGTTTTTGTCCAGGGAGTACCATTTCTGTGGCAGGTTAAACATCTCTTAAACAATGAATTTTTCTCTTTTCCACCAATCCTAATACACTACCTTATTAGATTCTTTCAACTTTTCCGTATACTTTCTCGATGTTAGATAGAATACTTAGGAGCCTTTTAGCTTAATTTGTTGGCCTAGGATTTAAAATAACATTTCAAAATCAACAAAAGGAGGCTAAAAGCCCTCTGTACCTTCCTTTGGTACCAAGAATTCACCAAAATAGATTAATCATTACCACCCACATAATGATTAACACGCTAACAGGGCAAGTATAGAAAAATGCCTACGAGACATCTTTAAAACAGAGAAAGCACCCGAGTGAGCAATGGCGAAGAAACCAGGGACCACGCATTTGCATGAGTTACATCAAACACGTTATGAGTACTTTGCACACCGCACAGGTCTAACCAGAGGCATCCAGCCCTTTCTCAACAATGCCCACAGCATTGAAATTTTGTAATCAAAAGAATCTGGCATGTGAAGATGGGTGACAAGCCCACGTGGCATAGAAGAGAGGCTGAGAGCCCTGTCCCTTTACCTACATGTGCAAAAAAAGAATCCACCACCTCCAAGGAAAACCGTGCCCAGCTCTACACACTGCTCACGCCGAACGACGGTACGGCCCAGCACTCCTTATGCCCCTCAAAACGGGGTCACGGCTTTAAAGACTTTAACCTTGCCTCTGTTGATAGTGACACCAGAATAATGAAAGGAAAGCTGCAATTCTGAACACAGACGTGTCCGCTGCACTGAAATGTGAGAGAGCACAGAAGCTTGTCACCAGAAACCAAAGTGTCAGCGGAAGTGAAATTCACACTGAACACGAGAAAACTCTGACCTGGTGCAGAGGGAACCAGCAGCGATGGCGACAACACTGATGCACTTGCCAGTCAGATGGCAGAGAAGCAAGAGAGGGACCAGGGCCTGGCCGGGGACACACCGAATGGCATTCCAGAACAAGGAAGCCCCACCGGGCTTTGCAAGACGTAGATCAGACACACACAAACAGATCTTCATTTTCAGGTTAAACTGATGGGCACCTCCAGGACGGGAGACTGTGGCCATGAATGGCATGAAACAGATGGGCACGCCCCTGACCAATGACGGTGCCTAACGCCGGAGAGCACACTGGACGAGGCACCTCAGCCTTGGAGGGGCTCATAGCCCAGGATGGCGGGTGTGGGCGATGGAAGCAGGGCACGGGGAAAGACAGGTAACAGTGACTGGCACCCCCTTGGACCAGGCCCTGGACAACAGTTCCAGCAAAATCTTAGTTTTGTGTTATAAACACTGACGTCAAGAAAGTCAACTCATCAAATAGGAGAAAATGTGTTTACATCGTACGTCTGCTAAGAGACCTGTATTGAGAACATACAAAGAACCCTTACAACTCAAGGATTTAGACATTTTTCCCAAGAAGACACACAGACGGGCACAGGAAGAGAGGCTCGGGGTCATTAGTCACTAGGGAAATGCAAATCAAAACCACAAGGAAGTACTACCCACGAGGATGGCTATCATCAAACAGGCAGTAACAAGTGTTGGTGAAGATGTACAGAAAGGCAACTCCGAGGCATTGCTAGTGACACTCTAAAAGGATGTAGCCATTTGGGACGTAGCCTCGCAGGTCCTCAAAAAAGGTCAATCTATATAGCCACCCTATGACACAGCGATGCCAACTCGAGACAGAGGAAAACATGCATCTACACCAAACCATACACAGGAATGTCCATGGCTCAAGTGGCGTTACTCACCATAGCCAAAAAGTAGACACCACCCAGTTGTCCACCAAACTGATCAATGGATAAATAAAATGAATGCAAATATGCACGGTATTTCCGGTAAGGAGGAATTACTGGTCCATGCTCCAACACGGAAGACCCCAAGTGAGAGAGCACACGCCGTGTGAATCCACTTGTATGACTGTCTGAGGTCGGCAAGTCAGAGACGGAAGGGACGTCTGGGGTCACCTGGGGCTGGGGGTAGCGGGCAGAGGGAACCGGGGTGTGGTTTCTTTCAGGGGTGACCAAAATAGGATGAAATGAGATTGTGGTGAGGGATGCGCAACCCTGTACGTGTAATAAAAACCATGGAATTGTGCACTTGAGACGCGTAGTTCCGGTACGTCCACCCCATCCCGACAGAGCTCTTAACAAAACCAGAAAACCTGCAGCAGAGGTCCACAGTAGCTGTAGTCATAATGACCCCCCCAAACTGGAAACGGCCTCGATGGCCTCCAATGGGTGAAGGGTCGCACAGAGCCGGGACATCCGCGCCAGGACCCACACATGATTCTGGATGTCACGTTCTTGAGGTGACAAAATGACAGAAACCGAGAGCACACTGCCAGGGATAAGGAAACACTGCGGGTGGGAGGGGTCCGTGTGGCTATCAAAGGCCAACCCGAGGGGTCACCTGGAGGTGAAAACGTTCTCTATTTTGATGGAACCGATGGCCCCGTGCCATTTGTGACATTGTGCCATCGTTTTGCAAGCTGCTGCCATGGGGGGAATCTGGGTAATGCAAGCTTGACTAACACGTGGCCCGCGGGCCACACGCGGCCCCAGGACGGCTTTGAGGGCGGCCCAACACAAATTCGTAAACTTCCTTAAAACACTACGAACATGGTGCAGACGTTTCTCTTTTCTTAGCTCATCGCCAGCGTCAGTGTCAGTGTGTTTTATGTGAGGTCAAGACGATTCTTCTTCCCATGTGGCCCAGGAATGCCAAAAGACTGGACACCCCTGCGGTAAAGAGGACTGTGGGTCTCCTTGTATGACTTCTTGCAACTGCATGTGAATCTACAGTTATCTCCAAGTTTTAAAAATAGTTGAGAAAAGTACTAAAGAGAGGTAAATAGGAGTGATATTTTAAGACTAGGGAGCTGCTACTCCTGCTTTCTGATCTGCAGCTTTTAGAATCCAAAGAGGGTCATGGATACAGCTAGGACATAGTGTAGACACCGTCGTTTTTGTTGTGCGCTTTTGAACTTGTTATTTGGATGTAATGTCACTTACAGAAAAGTTGCACACACACAAAATAGTACAGAGAATGCTTGTAAACCCATGACCCACTTTAGGGTATTTATGATAAACATATTGCTCATTTGCTTTTTCCTCATAGGTAGGTAGCCATCGAGTGTGTGTGTGTGTGTGTGTGGGGGGGTGGTGTGTGTGTGTGTGTGTGGGGGTGTGTGTGTGTGTGGTGTGTGTGGGTAAGAGAGTGTGTGTGTGTGTGTGGTGTGTGTGTGAGAGTGTGTGTGTGAGTGTGTGTGTGTGAGAGTGTGTGTGTGTGTGTGCCGCACAGTGTGTGTGGTGTGTGTGCATGAGAGAGTGTGTGTGTGTGTAGTATGTGTGTGTGTCTGTGGTGTGTGTGTGTGAGTGTGTGCGCGCGGTGTGTGTGGTGTGTGTGTGAGAGTGTATGTGTGTAGTGTGTGTGTGGTGTGTGCGTGTGAGAGTGTGTGTGTGTGTATGTGTGTTTATTCTGAAAGACTGCTTTCTCCCTCAGTCGCATGCAGGTGTCCCGTCTCCACCGCAGGGCACGGCATCACTCCCTCCCACCGGCCCCCTGGCCAGCTCCCGCCCCTCTCCAAGGGGGTGGTGGGTGGCTGTCAGGTGTACCCTGAAGTACAGCCCTGACCGTGCCACCCCCTGCTTGGAGATCTCCCTGAAGAGTGTCAGTTCCAAAAGCCTGAGTTTGCAGGTAAAGAGACAGACCAAGGACGAGCACCATCCAAGGTCACATGGCTGCTCGAAGGCCAGGCTGGACCTGACGTCGGTCCCCCTGCCCAACGAGCAGTGCAGTGTGACCCCACCACGGCTGTCTGCCTGCCCAGGCCACCCGACCTCAGCCTCTGAAAGCCCACTGGCCTTGTGACCACCTGCAGCCCTGTCCCCGGCCCCTGACAACAGCCAGAGGGAGCCCTTCACATCTAAATCGAAGTGTGTCACTTCCCCACTGACAACCCTCGTGCCCCGGGGCTGCTTTCACCGAGAGCAGGAGAGCACGAGAGCATGACCAGAGCCCTTGCAGTGCCCCCAAGGCCCTCCGCAATGACCGGCCGCCCCCTGTCCTCTGGGACCTCATGTCCTCCTCTCTGGGACATTCCTGCAGCCACACTTCCTCGTGCTCGTCGCGTGAGCCTGCCCTGGCTGCTGGCTCTGCCAGGACGCTCCCCATCCCCGTGTCTGCTCTCACCTTCCAGTCCCTCCTCAAACGTCACTCTCTCAGCGAGGTCACCCAGGCCATCGCCAATAGCTCCCTCACCCTCCCGGGTGCTCCTGACCGACTCATTCACCCTATTGTGCAAGCCCCACCCCCCACCATCTAGCATCTCCTTAACACCCCAAGCCATGGACCGGGTCACCGCACTTCTCCTGTCTCTCCTGCCGGAGCACCAGCTCTATGAGCAAAGGGATTGTGTGTTTTCTGCCCACTTATGTATCCCCAAGTGCTCAGCATGATGCCGGGCACTGCGAACGAGCTTAATATCTCACGAGGTTTGGCGGTGAAGGGATCCGTCATCTCTGAGCAAACCCTGTGTTCTGGCCAGAATAAGTGACTCGGCACGTGCCCAACGACTTCACGCTCTCCAGCCTCCGTGCTTTCGCCTGGTCCTGCGCCCGGAATGTCTGCCATTCCTACACACTTTAGGGGAAACTCGAGTATCCCAAAAGCCCTCCTGGGCCCACCCAGGGGGAAGAACCGTGCCCACCACTCACATCACACGTACTCACTGACGCCTTTCCTGCCCTTAACGAGAAGGCACAGCTGCCACCTGCCTCGCCCGTACAAGGCGGGCGCTCAACAACTACTGAGCGACTGAATCCAACGGCACTGCCACACCCTGAACACTGCTCCCTCCCTCCCCAAAGAAACTCGTAGCGTTCAAAGTAATGAACCTCTGAACGGTGCCCGGAGACTGGATGCCAGCAGTGTCCACGGGGCAAAGGCTGGGCACGGGACAAAGGCTTCTCTACAGAAACCAGGATAAATGCAACTCAAAGTGACAAGAATGTTAAGGGGACAGAAACAATCAATGTAAGACAAGAAAAGGAAACTTTTACCGTAGAATTCCAGAAGGGCGCCCTACAACATTCTAGCAGGGGATGCAATGCGGGGCTCCGGGGCCTGAAATGAGTCCTGAGAGGCCACACCATTCACGTACACACGCACTGGCGTTTGCTGTCAGTGTCCCTCCCGCGCCTCCCCAGGACGGACTTCTCCATGAACATGGTATAGCCATCTACTCACTTTGGCTATATTTAATTTCTCTCCAGAATGTAATCAGTTTTCTGAAGGAGGTCTCACATACCTTTTTAAAATTTATTCTGAGGTAAATAATATAAACATTTTTAACTTAATTTTTAAATACTAGACCATTATGGGGAGCAGTTTTAGGTTTACAGAAAAACTGATTAGAAACCACCAAGAGTTCCTAAGGACCCCCACGCCCCCTCCATAGTTTTCCTATTAGTACCATCGTACATTAGCATGGTACGTTTGTTACAATTGGAGCCAGTATCAACGTATTAACAAAAGTCCATAGTTTCAGGGTTTACTCTTGGTTTTGGACATTCTATGGGTCTGGACAAAGGTTTAGATGGCACGTATCCACCATTACAGTACCCTACAGAGCACTTGCACTGGCCTGCAACCCTCCGAGCTCTGCCTGGTCAGCCCTCCCGCCCTCAGCCCTGACAACCACCTATCCTTCTACTGTCTCCATCGTTTTGCCTCTTCCAGAATGTGGTAGAGTTGGATTCACACAGTATGTAGACTTTTCAGTCTGGCTTCTTTCAGGTATGTGATACTTTTGATGATAACGTCAGTGATATCATCTGCCAGAATGTTTTGCAAAGTGGCTGTACCATTTTAGATTCCCGTCATGGGTGTGTGACAGTTCTGGCTGTCCCACCTCTCCTGCCACACTTGGTGGGTCTTCTTAATTTTAGCCATTCTGGCTGGTGTGTAGTATTCTCTCTCTAGTAACGGCGACATCTACTATTACTAATTTGCATTTTCCTAATGATTAATGACGTTGAACATCTTCTCATGTGCTCACTTGACATCCAACGCCCTTTGTCGAAAAGTTTATTCAAATCTTTTACCCATTAATTCTTAGCTGGGTGGTTTTACTGAATTGTAAGAGTTCTTTCTATATTCTATATTCAAATTCTTTGCAAACATTTTCTTCAAGTTTGTGGCTGGCCTTTTCATTTTTTGTTTGTTTGTTTGTTTGTTTTGTCTTTTCATTTCTTAAGTGTCTTTTGATAAACAGAAGCTTATAATAAGGATAAAGTCTAATTTATTTTCTTTTAAAGTTTATACCTTTTGAATCACATATTAGAAATCTTTGCCAAACCCCAAGTCACTAAGATTTCTTCTCTTCTTTTCTGAATTTTTATAGTTTTAACTCTTACAATTAGGTCTCTGAGCCATTTGAAGTTCTCTTATTGAATATGGTGTGAGATGAGGGCTGAGGTTCATTGTTTTGCATATGACGGTACAACTACTCCAGCACTATCTGTTGAAAAGATTATCTTTTCCCACAGAAATGACTTCATACTTTGTTGAAAATCAATTCACCATATAGGTTGGGTCTATTTCTAGGTTTCCTACTCTGTTCTAGTCATCTATTTCATACCAGCGCCATACTGTCTTGATTACTGTTAACTCTGTAACAATTCTTGAAATCAGGATGGCTATGCCCTCAGAATATGTTCTTTTCCCAAGTTGTTTTAGCCTCTCTAGGCTCTTCGCATTTCCATATAATTTTAGAATTAACTTGTCAAATTCTACAAGTAGGCATGCTCTGATTCAATTTCGATTGCTTTAAATCTGTAAACCATTTGGAGAATTGCCACTTAATGATACTGAGTCTCTTAATTCAAGAGCGTGGTGCGAATTGCCATTGACTTGGGTCTTTTAAATTTTCTCTCAGCAATGTTTCGTAGACTTTACCGTCCAGGTCTTGTGCATTTTATCCATAAGCATTTCTTATTTTTTGATGCTTTACTACTTTGTACGCATTAAACTAACCTTGCATTCTTGGAAGAAATCCAACGTTCAGCACATTGAAGATGTTCTGTGCTAGTCTTCTGTCTTGCATTGTTTCAGTTGAGAAATTATCTCTGAATTGGTGCTCCTTTACAAGTAGTGTTGTTTTTAGTTTAGTTTTGTTTTTTTTACCTTGAGTGTCTCTGAAGATTATCTCTTTGTCATGTTTTTTGTGTGTTTTGTTTGACTTTTTTATCAGTTTTACTATAGTGAGTCCAGGTCTGGATTTTTTGTTTTTAATTCTTCTAGTACTTCTTTGGGATTCTTGAATATGTGATTTGATATCTTTCACCAGTGTTGGAGAAACTTCACTGTCTCTTCAAATATTGCTTCTGCCCCATTCTTTCTCTCTCTCTCTCATCTTCCTGGGATCCCAATGTATGTAGCATTTTCAATATGGGCTCTACACTTGTATCCCATTCCATTGTCTCTCTGGGCATCATATTGATCTTATCTTCTGGCCTGCGTTATAATTCATTAATTTTCTCACCCATTGTGTCTATGCTGCTGTGATACTGATCTACGGAGTATGTAATTTCAGTTTCTATAATTTTTGGTTTTATAATTTCTACTTGATTTTTCAAAATTAATATCTTTTTTAAAAATACAAGTTCCAGTGCTCCACCCAAATTTCCTATCTTACCTTTCATCTACTTGAATAGAGGAAGCAAGGTTATTTTAGAGTTTGTGTTTCATAAGTCTCATACTTAGAGTCATGTGGGTCTGTTTCTATCATGTTATTTCTGCTGGTTCATGAGAGAGGTCTTCTCCCCTCCCGTGCTTGGTTGGTTTAGCCTTTGCCGTTACTGTATAGTCCTGAAAGGCATGGTACTGCAGGGCCATAGAAGTGATCACGCAAAGCAGAAATCATGCAAAGATTTTGCTAATTAATGGCTAGATCCTAACTGTTCATGACCTTCAAAAATACTTGTCAAGACATTAAAAACTCCTTATCAGCTGTAAATAAGGAGGGAAATACATATATAGTTAAACTAAGGTACAGTACGCTATCATGAAAACATGAGAAACACTGAAAATTAAAGTGTTTCATTTTCTTTCAAGAAACTTTGCAAGAGCAGTTTGAATGTCCTTGTCTTTTTCTCATTGAATACCTTGCAATACGGAGCAAACGCCTTCTCTATGCTGTCATGCTCCTTTATAAGTTTGGAGCAGCTGCCAGCATTTTAGCCTTTGCACTTTCAATGTCATGAAATATCTTCAAGTGTTCCTTTACTGTGAAGCGTTTTTGCTGGGATCACGTCCTCCAGAACACCTCCATCTTCTCCACGGCAACCACCTTCCCTGTTTTTGTTGGTGAGTCTTCACTCAGTTCCTCTAGCTGCCCGCTTAGCGTCTCCAGAACGGCAGCAATTTACTGTACGACCATTTCTGTTTTATTCAAGTTGTCCTTCCATCATTACCATTCTTCATGTACGTGCCACACTTTTATCTTTCTTGACCAATCCTCTTTTACCTGTTTTAATAAAAGGTCAAGTGGGTTGTTCACTGGAGGACAAGAAGGCAATATATAATAGGACACACTGCTGTCTGTCTGTGAACTGACTGGCATGCACAGGAACCAATCACAGACCAGCACTAAAAGGAGTGATGGATTAGTCACTGGTCCTTGTGTACATCTGTTATCTACGCAGTGATTTGTGGACTGGAGACCAGGAGTACAGCCTGTCCTTTCTGCAACCTCTCACAGTTAATGCGCCACAGTAACAGAAATGTGAGCCATGCTGTGGGGGGACTGGTGCTACTACTCAACTCACTGTGGTCATTAAAACTTGTGGATAACGGAACTGAGCAAAGTTTGAAAAACTGTTCTTAGAAACAGAGGCCCAGGTTGGTGCTTTGTTCTTCCAGAGAGAGGCATTTCCTTCTGTCAGGCATCGGAGGTCCCAGCCAGCTGGGGTCATCTTAACCCGACCTCAGGGACTGTGGTGTCAGAATGGGGCTTCAGTCCCAGAGCAAATGATCTGTTTCCAAGTCACCTATATTACTGGGGGCAGCTCCTGGGGGCTCCAACCCAAGTTGGAGATGTTTACCGGGGTCTTCCCTTCATAGAGGCTTTACATCCCAAACCTTGACTTCTAGGCCCACAGGAATGCTACTTTGGTTCTTAACTGTTCCATCCGTAAGCTGGCCAACATCCAAGGACAAAATGGCCCCCCAATGTCACGTTTCCACCTCTCTGCAGCCCTCAGCCTGCTGACCCTTCTCTACCCTGCACCTTGGCATACATTTGAAGATGTTTTCCCACCTTTTCGATTGCCTTTCAAACTACTCAGCCATTATCAGAAATGGGGCTCCCTACCTTCACGTGTTTAAACCATTAAGAGTCGTGAATAGTCATCAGCTCTGCAGTTCAAAATGGCTATTTTCCCCTTTATTTTGTACTCCCTACAAAGAAGTGCGTCTGTACCCTTCAACACACCCACAGACCGGCACGTAGGGGAACGACTGCATTTCCTGAAGGTTTTCACGACTGTGCTTATGGCACTATGACTCAAACAAACAACAACTTTCTAATAAAACACTAATACCATCATGGAGCAGGAAAACTATCATCGTTTGAACAAGCTCAAGGGCACAGATTAGTAAGTAGAGAGAAGTCCTGTTCATTCAACAGATCGTTTTGGCACCTCCTATGCCAGGCCAGGTTATAGCCACCTCGGGTCTAGGAGAGAAGAAGACCGACCAGGACCCCTGCCCCTGCGGAGCTGCCGTTCTCAGGGTACAGGGAGAGAAGAGAGCCAATGAATACAGCACGTGCTGAGTGAGCTGGAGGGGCTGCCCAGAGAAGGCCTCTCCACATGGGGGGTGAGCTCCTCCGATGTCCTTCCTCCTTAAAGATGGAGACTTGGAGCTAGGAGCATCCCACAGGGCCCTCTGATCTCCCTGTACTCTGACCCCCTCCGCTGCTGGCACCCTCAGCAGCCACCACTCCTTGGCACCATGCTCATGGAACGCGATGGCACCGACCACCAGGCTCGGCCCTCACTGCTATGTTGCACACGTCACACCCTGAGGATGGTCACCACCCGAGCAAGGTTCTGGTTAGTAGCCCTCCCTTAGCTGCCCCAAGCCCCAAGGCACAACTACAGTCACAACTTTTATGTCTGATGTTACAGATCTGCCCTCACACTGTCACCCACGTTCCAGTGCGACACGCCGGACGCACCGCGGTCTACGCCCCACACCTCCTTGGTGTTAGCTGCCAGTCGACTGCGAGTTCCGTGAGGGCAAGACCCTGGCGTGGAGCCAAACAATGGTCCGTGCTGCACTCCTGGCGCCCATGGATCTGCGACCTCACACGGCAAAGGGGCTCTGCCCGTGGGATTAAGGGTACCGCCCCCACCCCCAGGAAGGGATGTGCACGTCCTACCCTCCAGTACTTTGGAACCGGGCCTTACTGAAACAGGTCTTTGCAGATGTAATGGGTTAAGATGAAGTCACACTGGAGTAGGGTGGGCCCCTAATCCCACATGATTGGTGTCCTGATGAAAGGGTCATGGGGACACGGACACAGATCTATGTGATGACAGAGGCAGAGACTGCGGAGATGCTTCTACAAATCCAAGCACGCCACAGGCTGACGGCCGTCCCCGGAAGTTAGGAGGAGGAGAGGAAGGCTCCCACCAGGGTCAGAGGGAATGCGGCCCTGCCCACACCTTGACTCGGACTTCTGGCCTCCGGACTGCGTAAAGCCTGCGTCTGTGGCGCCCTGTGACAGCTGCCCCAGGAGGCTAGCACAGGTGCAGACCCTGGGAGGGAAGGCTCCTGGACCAGCCCGGGACCACAGGGACCACGGGGACCACGGACTTGTAGGCCTACACAGGACGGATGTTGCTGTATGTCAGTTGTCCCTCAGTAGACCTGACTCAAACAAACAACTCGAACCCACGGCAGCGCCTGCCTCTCGGGGCGCCTAAGGGAAAGGGGCGGCGGTGCTGGAAGGCGGCCCGACACGTCGTCACGCCCGGAGCGGCCGGCAGGACACTGGCTCCCGACGCCCCCGCAGGACTGGCGGCTGCCCTCCCCACCCACCAGCCGGCCACGGAGCCAGGGGCCTGCCCTCCACGGCCCCCACACCCCCGTTGTGTGTTGTCCTGGGGAAAGGGCCTGCCTCTGTGCAGAGAACGTGCCTCACTCACTGCGTCAGAGCGAACGGTGTCAAGCTAAGGGCGCACACGAGCCAGCGCCCGCCCTCGGAGCTGCCCTGCAGGGAGCAATCACTAGGCCCACGTGACGCACCACGTGGCGGGCCCTACAGGGACAAGAGAAGGCAGACACTGGGACCCCATGCACGCTGGCTCCAGAATGCAGGTCACTGGATGTGTGGTTAGAACTAGCATTCACCCAAGACTGAATTCTGCTGACCTGAGCCGGGCAAAAGGATTTCACCTGAGCACTGAACGCCTTAAGACAATCATCAGAACTACATGGGGTTCTGAAACTTCTTGGATAATTTTTACACACCCTTTCCTCTCTCCCAACTTAGTTCTTTTAGCGAAGAGGAATTCTGAACGTAAACACAGGTATTAGTTGAGTCACACATTCGGCTCACTGGTGCAGGGCTGTTCGCCACCCGCATCCCAGCCACATGGTGCTGTAGGAAGCACAGCCGTACCTACCTGCCCCAGCCCACCTGCCCCACACCCACTGCCCCAGCCCACCTGCCCACACCCACCTGCCCATACTCACCTGCCCCAGCCCACC
>PVJL010007802.1:16584-73806 GCA_004026885.1 Lyroderma lyra | reverse complement strand
GGTTCGGCTGCGCGAGCTCAGGGAGGCGGGTGAGTGAGGGCCGGGGGTGGTGGGGGAGTGGCTGGGGGCTGGGGGCGGTATCTGAGGGGGTGGGCTGGGTAGAGTGGGCTTGGTTGGTGCTGAGGGCCTGGGTTAGTACCGGTTGGGGGCAGCTGCGGAAAGAGACCCAGCCAAGAGGCCTCCATGTCGGCGTAGGGAGAGTGAGCGGGGAAGGCGGGGGCGGGCAAAGGCTGAGTGGAGTCAGGATGGGAGGGCGGTATTGGAGCCGCGGAGCTGTGCGAGGAGAGGAGAGAGGAGGGGGTCGGCAAGAGGAGAGACGGGCTTGTGCGGGTCTGCGTGAGGAGAGGCGGCGTTGGAGGAGGTCGGGGTGGGGAAGTCTGTGAGGAGGGGTGGGAGTGCAGTCAGACCGGAGGACCCGTTTGAGGAAGGGCTTGTTGCGGAGAGGGAAGGTGAGTCTGGAGAGAGGGTCGTGTGAGGAAAGAAAGGCTGTCCGTCTTTGCGGGGATCACTGGGGGGTCTCATCTGAGTGCTCGAAGGACTGTTTAGTGCTGGAGAACCCGCGAGTGCGAGGTCAGTTGCAGTATTAATTGGATTAGTGGATCCGTGAGGGCGGGGGGCAGCAGTCAAGGTTTGGAGTGGTTCGGGGAGTCGATGAAGAATCATTGTAGCAAGGTGGGGAAGGAAGGCAGTATGAGTTGAGTTGACTCGGAATAGGGCATCAGCACAGTTCATCCGCGTCAGAATAAAGGATTAAAAATTGCATCAAGAAGGAACTAAGGGGTCCACTGTTGAAGGTGGGAAGGAGATAGTGTTAATGGCCTGAATTACTGTATTGAAATTATTCCTGCCTGGGCTTAACTCCTGATGGAGCCCGACATCAATGCCTGGTGATTAAGGAAATGAGAGAACTACTGCAAGCAGCCCTAACTTCTAAGGGTTAAAGGAGTTAGGCAATTTACCCTTCTCCAGATCTTACCTAACGTAGGTATTCCTGACCAGATTGCCTACCTGCCCCTCCCTCTATCCTTACCTACTTTTCTGTCCGCCGTCCCTCCCTTCCTTTCTTCCTTCCACGAGGATTCAGGCCGAAGTAAGACTGCCCTTTAATCTAGTGTAGAGTCTGAAGTTTTCTTTTCCTTTGCAACAAAGCATTGGGTGAGAGGGAATGAGACAAGAGGATTGAAAACTGGAATGGCTCTTGGAACACCACATTAAACCCCAGCTTCTCCCAGAGGTACATCTAAATAAATCCTGGCTTATTTCATAACTATTTCTGTCAGGCTTCTATTTTTGCTTTGTTAACTGTGAAATTAAACCTTTCATCTCTTGTGAACAGACTCTCCTTCCCCATTCTATTACCATCCTGTGTTACAGAATGGTAATAGAAATACAAGAACAAGACTGTACGTTCAGTAGAAAACCAGGAAGGACTTAGTGGAAGAAGGGGTGAAAGGTTAAGAATCTTAGACAGGAAAGACAGCTCTTGCTCCAGAGAAAGGGTAAAGAGTGCAATAAAATTCTTGCTTAAACTATACGGGGACCTTGAGCATTCCACAGATCATAGAAATTGGGTCAGTTCACTGAAAAGGAGTTGAAAGAAATAGACTATTAATCAGGAAGAGGGCATGTATGTATAAGGCCTCCAGTACAGAACTGGAAATGTTGTCTAAGGAGAATGTTATGTCCTCATGGTAGTTGAGCAAGGGAGACAGGCAGATGGTAAACTGGAAAGGTCAAGGTCTATATAAAGGTTAACTAACTTTCTAATCAAAGCTGCAAATCCCACTTGTAATGGAAGGGTTTAAAATAAAAACACAGAAAGTAATTACTGAAGACCATTTAAAAACTTTGTAAGACTAACGTAATTCATTTACCTAAGGAGATTGTGGCTTTCCTTGGAGTCATTGGTCAGAATTTCTGAGAACTTTTGGGGAATGTGGGAAATTATTGATGTGCGACTCCATTTTATTTTTGGCAAGAACAGATACCTGTATCCCCACAATTTAGTGTTAACAAATGTTAACCTTTTGTATATTTGCTTCAGATTTTTTTAAATTGAAATAAACATTATAGATAAAGTGTGAAGTTCCATTTGAATCCTTCTCAGTTCCAATCTCCCCTCGCCTTATAGCTAACCACTACCATGAACTGGATGCCTTTCTTTTCAGTCCATAATTTTATACTTCTACTGATTATGTATACAGTCATAAACATATGTAATATGTTTTATTTATACAAACAACTGTGCTACCTGTATTTCTATAGTTTACATTTGGAAGCTGTCCACGTTGTTTGATTCATTTTTTAAAATTGCTGTTAGGCTATCATTGTATACTCTACTTGTATGAGGCGGGACCCCAAAAAAACGGAAAATAATGATCATCTGTTTCTTTGATGTGAGAGGGATTGTGCACTCAGAATTTGTTCCTCTGGGTCAAATGGTCAACCAAAGTTTTTATCTGGAAGTTTTGAGAAGGTTGCATCATGATTTGCGGAAGAAATGTTCCGAGTTGGGGCAAACAGTTGACTGGGTCTTCCACCATGACAGCACACCTGCCCACACCAAGCAATTTTGGATCTAAAAATGGCATGACCCCTGTATCCCAACCTCCCTATTTCCCTAGTCTCACCCCAAGCGACTTTTTCTTGTTTTCCTGGATGAGAAAAGTCCTCAAAGGTAAATGTTTTACCGATGTGGAAGAGGTGAAACAAGAAATGGCAGAAGCATCAAAATTAACAAGTTCCAGAACTGTTTTGACCAGTGGAAAAAGCGTCTCAATAGGTATATTGCATCTAACAGTACTTTGAAGGTGACTGAAATGTAAGCATGTAAGAATAAATACACACTTTTTTAATAAATTCCGTTTTTGGGGGTTCCTCTCATATTTATCCATTCTCCCACTTGTGACATCTGAATTGTTTTCAGTTTTTCCTATTACCAACAGTGATGTTATGAGCATTCTTGCACATGTCTTATGTGGGAAAGTTTCTCTACAACAGGATTTCTCAACTTCGGCACTACTACCATTTTGGACTGGGTAATTCTTTGTTGTGGAGGAATATCCTGTTCATTTAAGAATGCTTAGCAGTGTTCCTGGTGTCTACTCACCAGATGCCAATAGCACCTCCTGAGATGTTAACAACCAAAAATATCTCCTACCAAATGTCCTTTGCACAGCATAATCACAATTGATTAAGCACCACTACTCTAGGTGCATGTATATGGCCAGGTTGTTCTGACTCAAGTTTAAATCTTAAGATATTCTCATTGATTATGACTCTAGGTAGAATTTTTTTTCACTATAGCTTGTGGTGTAAGAGACCTTGACCTGGACCAGCCTTGGGTATGTAGTACCAGGAGATGGTGGAGAGAAAATTTAAATTTCAATCGGGATTAAGGGCAAACGCAGCTAAGCTCTCTCATTTCTCTGCCCTTGAATTAAATCACTGAGTTCAACATGATTGTGGGAAGGTGGAGAAGGGCTAGGAACATTTTGGGGTGAATCCAAAGTTTGAAATGTCACTTTAACTTTTTCTTGTAGGAATTGACATTAGCCTTCCACAAGGAATTGCCTTTTCCATTTGCTACTGGAGTTAACGGTGTTTCCTGCTGGCAGAATCAGGGACATGCCAGCACTGTAAGGGTTAATCTACTGATCCTCTTATGAATCTCACTGTTGGGGGTGGGTGAGCTGGGAGGAAAAGGGATAACTTGCTTTTCTCTTATGGATCCTCAGTCATTTCAAGTCATAGCCCATATGCTTCCTTTCCTGTTGATCCTACTCACCATAGCTTTGTTTTCTGTTCCCCCCACTTCCCTCCCATTTTCTCATTCCCCATTCCCCATCCCCACCCACTGTCATGGGGTGTGGATCTTGAGCTAATGAGATATACCCTCCACTGCAGAGCGGGATGAGTGGGTGCTCCGTTGGGGATGTGGTCATTGCCGGCCAGTGAGGGCGAGAGTGCCACAGCCCAGTTCTTCCTTGGAGCTGGAGATGAAGGGCTGGGCACCCGTGGAATAGGCATGAGGACAGAAGAGAGTGACAGTGAGCTCCTTGAGGATGAAGAGGATGAAGTGGTAAGACTAGAGAAAATGATGTAACTTGGTGTTGGGACCCCAGTCATAGAGAGTTGAGATTCCATTGGGTGGCTACACCTCTCTGTTATTTCCAAATGCGTAGACTCAGTGTCATAAACAGGCCCTATCCTGATTA
The DNA here is from genome assembly GCA_004026885.1 of Lyroderma lyra. NCBI lineage: Eukaryota > Metazoa > Chordata > Mammalia > Chiroptera > Megadermatidae > Lyroderma > Lyroderma lyra. The sequence continues at coordinate 69,589 of PVJL010007802.1, read as the reverse complement.
AGGGGTGGGTCAGTGGAAATTGGTTGAATTGCCTCTTGGATTGCTTCTCTTTGAAGCACCTACTGTATTGTTTCATGATTGTTGGTTCTCTGGCTCTTCTTCCTGAGCACATGTCCTACTGTGGAAAGGTTTCTGTTCTGTAGGCTGTAGGAATCCCAACAGATATTCCCAACCTAGACCTAAGTTAGGAGACAATCTTTACCCCATAGGTCCAAAGTCCTGGCAAGAAACTCTGTACCCTAAGAAGACACAGTGTTCCCTGATAGGGATGGTCTTGGTGGGAAGTTCTTCAGTTCCTGACAGCACTTCCTCTCTGTAGCCTCCTGAACCTCAGATCATTGTTGGCATCTGTGCCATGACCAAGAAATCCAAGTCCAAGCCAATGACCCAAATCCTAGAGCGACTCTGCAGATTTGACTACCTGACTGTTATTATCCTGGGAGAAGATGTGATCCTCAATGAACCTGTGGAAAACTGGCCATCCTGCCACTGCCTCATTTCTTTTCACTCCAAAGGTTAGGGTCTATGAAGAAAAATGGGAAAGAATGGTGTTGGGAATACTGGACTGGGAAGTGGGGTTCTTACTTGTCAAATAGTGAAGAGGACTTCAGCTCTTCCTGACACACTGTAGAGCAGTGCAAAGCGGTTTGCTTTCCCTACATCTTGAGGGGGGTTGATGTGGGGAGTGTAAAGCCCATATTTGACTCTCAGACAGCTCTAAAGGTCTTTGAAGGGACCCTAAAAATAATTTCTTTTTTACTTTTTCCTGTTGGACATTCTAGACTTCGGAAGTTGGACAGAAGGATAAGGGATGGGATGGATGGGTAGAGGAGCTCAGTGGCAATTAATAACTTTAATATGTCTCTCTGTTTCTCTTTCTGTGTTCTCACTCTGTCCCTTTCATTTCTTTCTTTGGTCTCTATTTCCTTTCTCCATTCCAGGCTTTCCTCTGGACAAAGCTGTTGCTTACTCCAAGCTTCGAAACCCCTTTCTTATCAATGACCTGGCTATGCAGTATTACATCCAAGATAGGTATAGCTTTCTGTTGACTGGTGGGATGGGTGGCCCAGAGGTCATGCCTGTTCAGGGAACCCATTCTGGGAGGGGCAGAGTCAAACAAACATAGTTAATTTTTGTTCTATGTCCTCTTGAGTTCTGTACCCTGTTATCTCCCAATTCCTGAGCAAATGAAACCCCTAGCCTTTCCCCATTGTTACCATCCCTCACCTCTCCCAGCTAATTTATTCTGGGGGGGGGGGGGTGGTGACAGGAGGGAGGTATACCGCATCCTGCAGGAGGAAGGTATTGATCTGCCTCGATATGCTGTGCTGAACCGTGACCCTGCCCGGCCTGATGGTGAGTACCTGGCCTTGTCCAGTCCTGCCCTGCCTTGCTTTCTATGACTTAGCCCAGTTCTCCATCCTCTAGACATCTTCTACGTACCACCTATCTAAGTGAGGCTTTGGTTATTAGATTATGGGTAGAGTAAGAGTCATGGGTCTTTAGATACAGTCTATGGTCATAGAAATTTGAGGATTATGGAGATTAAATCATGGAAAAAGGGGAGTTGGAAGTATTCTACAAACCTAGGCCCTAGGATTGACCACACACGTACTTTTCAGAGTGCAACCTGATAGAAGGTGAAGACCAGGTAGAGGTAAATGGAGCTGTCTTTCCCAAACCCTTTGTGGAGAAGCCAGTGAGTGCAGAGGACCACAATGTTTACATCTACTACCCCAGCTCAGCTGGAGGAGGAAGTCAGCGCCTCTTCCGTAAGGTATGGGTGACATTTGAGCATTTGGAGAGTCAGAGAGGTAGAAAGAAGAAAAATGAAGTTGGGAGGGAAGCTGGAAGATTTGGGAACAAAGTAGAGACAACTTTCTCTTTTTTTTCCTTCCTTTTCCTTCTTAAGATTGGCAGCCGAAGCAGTGTTTATTCTCCTGAGAGCAGCGTCCGCAAGACAGGGTCATACATCTATGAGGAGTTTATGCCAACAGATGGCACAGATGTCAAGGTTATGGTGGATACAGGGATTTAAGAGGTTATAATGTCTGGGTGGAATGGGATGCTTGAGGAGCAACTGGAAGCCTATGGATGGGGTCACAGGAAGTAAAGTGTTAATGGCTTTTATTGAGGTGAAGGTAACAAGTGGGGTAGCAGATATTTACATTGTCACTCTCAGAGTGAGGGCAAGGGTGACTTGGCAGATGGTATAATATTGGGAAGTTATTTCTTAATAAGGACTAGATGATAGTGCTGGGGTCCCAAGGAGAAACCTTCATAATGATACTTCAGTAGAGTTCAATATGAAACATGTCAGTCTCCTTGTCCTTAATACTCAGGGACTTGGTTTATTTTTGTTTTTACTCCAAAGCTAGTCTACAGACCTAGTGCTCATCCTGTCTTCTCACGTGCAGGGTGAGCTGTGGGCATACTCAGTGATGCTATGTACCTGCAGGTATATACAGTGGGGCCAGATTATGCCCATGCTGAAGCCAGAAAATCTCCAGCTTTGGATGGAAAGGTTGAACGAGACAGCGAAGGGAAAGAAATTCGATATCCAGTTATGCTGACAGCCATGGAGAAGTTGGTGGCTAGGAAAGTCTGTGTAGCTTTTAAGGTAGAGGAAGGCCCTTTGGGTGGGTGGGTTGGAGGGGAGTGCTGTGGAATGAGGGAGAGAGCAGGAGCCGGGGCCTGGGAAGAAAGAGTGGCTCTCTTGTTCTTATCTTGCCTCTTTGCTCTGCAGCAAACAGTTTGTGGTTTTGATCTTCTTCGTGCTAATGGTCACTCCTTTGTGTGCGATGTCAATGGCTTCAGTTTTGTCAAGAATTCAATGAAATACTACGATGACTGTGCAAAGATTCTGGGGTAAGGGGCATGCCTAGTGGTCTCGGTTTGGGAGAATGGGCTTAACAAAGAGAGTTAGAAAGCTTTTACTTTAATTTAAATATTGTAAAAATGATTTACAAGTGAAAAAAGGAAAATGGAGAAAGGGCTCCTTAGCCCTCTTGCCTTCCCAACACCGTACTCCCCAGAGGTAATTACTGTTACCTCTGCTGTCTTAGACATAACAGTGTCTTTTTCTGCCATGTCTAAACAAACTGCATGTTGTACTAAATGTGATCATATCGTAATACAGTTTTACAACTTAACTTTTAAAAAATTCATCACATAATATTTAGAACATTTAAAAATATATGAGGAACAATGAATATGGTGAGTATCCATGTATTCATCATTGAGCTTAAGAAATAAAATACTGAGCATATAGTCGAAGCCCTTCCATAACCCTTGCTAATTACATCCCCATTTCTCCCACCCAGAGATAACCACAGTCATTAATTTAGTGTTTGTCATTTCCATACATTCATTAATATTTTTACTATAAATCTGGGGGTGTCTTTTTGCATAATTTTAGATCTTATATTGATGTATTCTTCTACAACATGCTAGTTTTTGTAAGCTTCATTCATATATGTAGTTTTGGTTCATTCACTTTCACACAGCTTCTTCGTGTTTCTCCTTCTAGAAACACCATAATGCGGGAACTTGCCCCACAGTTCCAGATCCCGTGGTCCATCCCCACAGAGGCTGAGGACATTCCCATTGTCCCTACCACATCTGGCACTATGTAAGCAAAAGTAAAAAGTCTGGAGTAACCAACTTAAGGCACCCAAGTCAGATCAGTAGTTACTTTTCCTGACCCTGTTTGTTCGCCACTGTTCTTACTAGTGGAGCCTGGGTTTCTTTTAGGCAGTTTCCTTAACCCTACCTTCGAGTATTCCTAATCTCAGATAGTTTTTCCTCTGTTTTTCTGACACGTCAAATAGGATGAAATGATAAGAGGCAGTGTGGGGTGGGATGGAGGAGAGTCTTTAAAAGCATTCCTTATCTTAGGATGGAACTTCGTTGTGTCATTGCAATTATCCGTCATGGGGATCGTACACCCAAGCAGAAGATGAAGATGGAAGTGACACACTCACGGTAGGAAGAGTGTTCCAATTTGGACAGAGAGGTTTTTGTGAGGAAGATGGAGAGGAAGGCTTTGTTTTGCCCCATACTGAAGCTTCTCCTTATTTTTTCAGGTTTTTTAGTCTATTTGAAAAACATGGTGGCTACAAGACAGGGAAATTAAAACTAAAGCGGCCAGAGCAGCTACAGGTGAGATGATGAATCTGCTGGGAGGAACAGTGCTTTGGGAAAGATAGAGAGGGTGTAGGATTGGGGGCCTCCATGAGAGACCAGGATGAAAGGGTGATTGGCTAGGACTTGGCCTCCTGCATAGATATCCTGTTATTTCCTTCAGGAGGTGCTGGACATCACAAGGCTGCTATTGGCTGAATTGGAGAAAGAACCAAGTGGTGAGATTGAGGAGAAGACTGGAAAACTGGAGCAGCTGAAGTCTGTGCTGGAGATGTGAGAAAGGGACTAGGACAAGGGGGCCAATAACAGTGAGAATTGGGGGCTGGAATAGAAAGTACATTGTGGGTTTATCCTGTAGGTATGGTCACTTCTCAGGCATCAACCGGAAGGTGCAATTGACTTACTACGCTCATGGAGTAAAAGCTTCCAATGAAGGGCAAGGTAAGATATAACACTCCCTTCCCATTACCTTTCAGATCTCTTATTCTTGAATCCTTAGATGACCTCTACCTCAGATTACCTATATGGGCTCCTCAAAAGATCTAACATTTAGATGTCCCCAGTATTCTCTTTGTAGACCTGTTCACAGCCCCTTATTATTCTGCAGATCCACAGCCAGAGGCTCTGGGCCCATCTCTACTGCTGGTACTGAAGTGGGGTGGAGAACTGACCCCTGCTGGCCGTGTTCAGGCAGAGGAACTGGGGCGAGCTTTCCGCTGCATGTACCCTGGAGGACAGGGTGAGTGTTTAATGCCTGCAAGCAGGGTTGGGATAAGATAATTAGAGGATAATTGGGGGAAATGGAAGGACTGAGTCAATGGGGAAGTTAAAGGGGGAATGAATGAGCAGGATATTTATAGCCTGCATTCCTGGTCTTCCCCTTTCCCCCCAGGTGACTATGCTGGGTTCCCCGGATGTGGGCTGCTTCGTCTCCATAGCACTTTCCGCCATGATCTCAAGATCTATGCCTCTGATGAGGGTCGTGTCCAGATGACTGCTGCTGCCTTTGCCAAGGTGTATACTGCAATTCTCCCACAGTCCCAACTTCTTTTAGGTAGAGAAGCAGAGAGTTATTTGGGAAATTTTAGGGTGTTTGTGTGCCGACTCAGAAATTTCTTCCTGTGTCTGATCCCATTCTATACTATTGAGAATAATTAGTGAGGGTAGGCCCCTTGACCTGTACCCCAGTTCTCCAAGCCTGCTCTTACTTGATCTCTCAGACCATCTATGCTTGGGGGGACTACAGTAGACTGGAAGGAAAACTAGTAGACTTTGTACTTCCTCTCCAGGGTCTTCTGGCTCTAGAAGGGGAGCTGACACCCATTTTGGTACAAATGGTGAAGAGTGCCAACATGAATGGGCTCCTGGACAGCGATGGTGATTCCTTGAGCAGCTGCCAGCACCGGGTAAAAGCTCGACTGCACCATATTTTGCAGCAGGATACACCCTTTGGCCCTGAGGATTATGATCAGGTCAGGCTCTCCCTGTCTTTGTGCCCAATATACCCCTGATCCCAAATTCCTAGAATTCTAAATATTAGTAATCAATAATGGTACTTACTGTTTGCCAGGTACTGTTTTACTTGCTTTCCGTACATTATCTCGGTTGATCCTTACCCTTTGAGTTAAGTATGGGTCCACAGTCCCTTATCCACAATTTCAAAAATCAGAAAGATTTTTATAGGTTTGGAACCAAGGTTCATTTAGCAGCAAAACCTGACATGATAAGACTATTTCTAATCCCTGTTTATCCCATTCAGTGTAAATAGTCATACATTTTGCTGCATAAATGTGAATGTGTTTGGTTATGCCCTAGGCCCTGCTGGAGGTATTATTAATATATAACATATAGTATGTGTACTATATTAACATCCTAGAGTCTGAAAATTTTTCAATTCCAAACACAGGTGGTCCCAAGGATTTTGACTAAAAGAATGTTTCAGTTATTTATTGCTGTATAAAAATCTACCCCGAAATCATTTTATTAAAACAAACAACATTTTATTGTCCTACTGAAAGTTCCAGCCTCAACTGGTCTTGCTTGAGGTTTCTTCTAGAATTGTATGCCTGAAACCTATGTAATCCTTGCTAACAGATGTCACCCCAATAAGTCTAACAATAAAAATGAATTAAAATAAAATAAAATTGTCCAGATGTTTTCCAGATATTAGAGCTGGAACCATCTAGAGGCTCAACTGGGATGCTGGGATGGCCAGACTCTCCTTCTTTTCATGCTCTTCCTGTAGTCTCAGGGCTTCTCCTCCCCACATGTTTTCTTCATGTGGCTTCTCTAGCATGATAGCCAGACTTCTTAATGGTAGCTTAAGGCTCTCCCAAAGCAGAAGCTTCCAAACTTCTTTAAAGTGTAGCCCAAAATCAGCTCACCATAACTTTGTTGTTTTTTATTGGTTAAGCAGTCACAGGGCCAGCCTAGATTCAAGGGATGGGGAAGGTGACAAAGAATTAATGGCCATCTTTAACCCACCATAAGAACTATAGACCTGGGGGAGTTCCCTGGTGGTGTAGTGGCTAGGCTTTGGTGCTGTCAGCGCTGCAGCCTGGGTTCGATTCCCAGCCAGGGAACTACCCACATTAAAAAAAAAAAAAAAAATTTTTTTAAAAAGAACTATAGACCTGTACTACTTTCCCCACATTTTACAGATGAGGAAACCTAGGCTCAGAAGAATTTTAAGCAACCTTTCCAAGGTCACCCAGCTAATTTGAACCCAAGGAGTTTAACCCTAGAGACCAGGCTGTGAACCACTGCAGTACACTACCTTATAGTATTAATCACTGTGGATGCCCTCACCTAATGTCATCCTTTTCCCTGTATATTCAGGGACAATGCTAGACAATGATTTTCCACCACCTTACCACTGATAGCTCCTCATTTCTGATAGATTCTTTTTTTAAAACAATTATTATTATTTTTAATTATAGTACCCTTTTAACCACTTTTAAGTATACAGTTTAAGTGGCATTAAGTACATTAACACTGTTGTGTAATCCTTTCTTATAGATTCTTAAATGAGCTGGGTAGCTGAGCACATTGCCTAGAGAATGACTTTTTCTGTTTTCTTCTCCAAATAGGACTTGGTCAGGGCAGGACCTTGCTCCTTTATTTTCCAATCTGTTGCTCAGTGTCAAGTCCAAGAAAGCTAAGGCACCTTTCCTTTCTGTCTTGCTTCCTTTTGCTAATGAGAATGGAACTTCTGAGAACCTATGTAGAATGTGTGCATTCCATCCACAATCCTCTTTCCCTTTCCCCATTCTTCATTGACTGTTACTGTCCTAAAAGCTTGAGTTGGAAACTGGCTCTGAGATGGCATTTCTACTCTAGGTTCAAGCTAGCATCTTGTTTAGGGGAATAAGATAATGTTATCTCTAGCACTCACTCATGAAAATCTTCCATGAGGATTTTGAAGGATTTGGGTTTAATCTTTATTCCCCAGCATTTTCCATGTGCTTTTTAGAAACCCCCAAGAAAAGAACCTAGGTCTATTTCATTTCCTCTGGAGTCCAAGGTTTTTAAGATCAACCTTTCTTAGATGACTGTGTGCTAGATCAGTCCCCTCATCTGAAGGCCCGAGAACTGCTGATATGCCCAGTAGTCTAAGAATGCTCATTGGAGTGAGCCAACAAACAGATCTCGTTTACAGGCAGGCTCTGAGATAAGCTCACAGGAATCTGGGCAATTGCCACTTTGCCTAGCTTACTTTTCATCTCTCTGTTCCCCATAGCTGGCTCCCACTGGAAGCACTTCCGTACTCAACTCCATGGCTGTCATCCAGAATCCTGTGAAGGTCTGTGATCAGGTATTTGCCCTGATTGAAAACCTCACTCACCAGATCCGGGAACGGATGCAGGACCCTAAGTCTGTAGGTAGGTGTGAATACTGTCTTCCTCTTAAGGTTTCAGGTATGAATGGATTCCTCAGACACTCCTGTGTGTTTTCCTAAATGTCTGAGACATGGCATCCTCATCTCTTTAGTTCTACTTCAGATTTGTTAGAGGCAAAATCTTGGCTTCTCTGACTGTTCCTCTTCCTTCCAGACCTGCAGCTCTACCACAGTGAGACTTTAGAGCTAATGCTACAGCGTTGGAGCAAGCTGGAGCGTGACTTTCGACAGAAGAGTGGGCGCTATGATATCAGTAAGATCCCCGACATCTATGACTGTGTCAAGTATGATGTGCAGCACAATGCAAGTCTGGGACTTCAAGGCACAGCAGAGTTGCTACGTCTCTCTAAGGCTCTAGCTGATGTGGTCATTCCCCAGGTGTGTCTCATACCAGAAATCTAGCCTGGGGATAGGGGTATTGGGTGAGGAAAGAGAGAAAAGATAGAAAGGACGGATGGTGTGGGAACTAGGGGAAGAAAACTTAGAGAAGGAATTAGTTGAGTTGCTACAATTCTCAGGGTCTACCCTGGCTCTGAGTAAGTGTAAGAGACTAACTCAGGAGAAACCTGGAGAGGAGAAATGTGGTGGATATGAAAGAAACCCTGGACCTGAGGTGAAGACAAGCATTATCTTGGGCCTGGGAGTATGAGGCAAGAGGAAAACAAGATCCACTGAAGTACTTACCCTTGGCCTATGGTTCCTAGGAATATGGGATCAGTCGCGAGGAGAAACTGGAGATTGCCGTGGGCTTCTGTCTTCCACTGTTGCGGAAGATACTCCTTGACCTGCAGAGAACCCACGAGGATGAGTCTGTCAACAAGCTGCATCCCCTGTGAGGGAGGGCTGGGAGGGGTGCTGGATGGAGGGAGGGGCATGTCAGGGAGCCCTTGGGGCATTCCAGACTGGGACAGCTTGGGGAACCAAGAATAGAAGGGATCCTGGGATGGAAAGGAGAGGAGAAGTCTTTGAGGTGGGAGGAGAGAGTTTGTGGAGGGGTGGGAAAAGGATTATCTGACAATGTGAATGACTTAGCTATTATCTCAGGTACTCCCGAGGAGTGCTCTCCCCAGGCCGCCATGTTCGAACACGTCTGTATTTCACCAGTGAAAGCCATGTCCACTCCCTACTCAGTGTCTTTCGTTATGGGGGACTACTTGATGTAAGGATCCTACTTCTTCCATCAGCATATGAACATCTTTCCCCAGCATTTTTTTACTCTTTTCCTCATGCTTCTTTTTCACTGAAAGTGTTCTCTGTTCTCCTTGTCTCCCTGCTCTTTCCTTGACTCCCTTGCCCTTGGGCACTGGCTTACCTTTTTTTGTGTTCGGTAGGAGACCCAGGATGCACAATGGCAGCGAGCTTTGGCTTATCTTAGTGCCATTTCAGAGCTCAACTACATGACCCAGATTGTCATCATGCTGTATGAGGACAATACACGGGTGAGGAGCTAACAGGGTGGGATGAGAAAACGACCCCTTCTTTCTCTTCAGTCACTTTTTAGGAGAAAACTTTCCTATCCTTATCAATCACAGAGGATCTAGGATGTTCCTAATAGAACAGAAAAAGTGTTTTGGGATGATGTTCAGCCAAAGAGATACCATAGAACAACTTTTCTAACCTGCGGCCCATGGGCCTTATGCGGTCCAGGGTAGCTTTGAATGCGGCCCTACATAAGTTCATAAACTTTCTTAAAACATTACAAAAATTATGAACAAACCTTTGTCTAGCTCTTCAGCTATTGTTAGTGTTAGATATTTTATGTGTGGCCCAAGACAGTTCTTTTTTCAGTGTAGTCCAGGGAAGCCAAAAGGTTTGACACTGCTGCATAGAACGCACTCTGGCATTGGGGAGGGTGTGGAATTTGGAAGTGTTATAATGAGTCTTTTCCTCTCAAACATTGTTATACATATGGCTCCACAAGGATATCTTTAAATGTGCTGCTGTATGCACTGTAGCAAAGCTGAATTATTATGGGAAATGGATGGGAGGGTTGTAGAAGTAGAAGTTGGAAAGTCATGTGGAATGGTGAATCTCAAATGGTGGAGGTGAGGGGATGAGGATCCTGTCACAATAGATTGTACCTAAAGGGAAGCTATCATAGCTCAGCCCCAGAGTGGGGTTAAGACTGAAACCCCAACCCTGGCAGGATGTATCCTCTTGAGTTTCTCTCTGTTGTCCCTGCTTGGTCTTCCATCCCCATATCCAGCTCCTCCAACTGCCCCTTCATTTGGTGATGCCCCCTAGGATCCTTTATCAGAGGAGCGATTCCATGTGGAGCTGCACTTCAGCCCTGGAGTGAAAGGTGTTGAGGAAGAAGGCAGTGCCCCAACTGGCTGTGGATTCCGTCCAGCCTCTTCTGAGGTGGGTCAGAGTGCTGGGATTTGGGACTGGAGGATTTAGGAATCAGGTGGTGGGAAACTTGGAAATAGTACAGGAAGGTAAAAGGGTTGGAAAATTGGATTTGGAGGCTGGAGACCATTAACACTTTTCCTATCTGTCCCTGTTGTTGGATAGAATGAGGAGATGAAGACAGACCAAGGCAGCATGGAGAACCTGTGCCCAGGGAAGGTACCAGATGAGCCAGACCGGGCACTGCAGACTTCACCCCTGCCCTCTGATGGCCCTGGCCTCCCAAGGAGATCACCCCTCATTCGTAACCGCAAAGCTGGGTCCATGGAGGTAATGGGAGGGGCTTGGGAGAAAGAAATGGTGGAACTGCTCATAGAACAATATCCATGAATCCTCTGAACCCCCTTGTGGGGGTTGGGGATTTTTGGAACCATTGGCAGAATCTTCCTACCCATGACGGGTATGTTTTACTTAATCTCTCTTTCACAGCTGGTCTCACAATAAAGCTCCTTTAAAGTGGTTGCTACTTCTGAAATTAAAGAAATGTCAGTGAGAGGTGCCTCAAAGATAAGGATTTTAAGAGATGAGATTGAGGAGGAGGCCTCTGGATAAATTTGAAAAGGCAGTTCTTTAAAGGAAATATAGTAGAAACAGCATAAACTCTGGGCTAAAATCCCAGACTAATACTTAGAAGCTGTGTGACCTTAGACAGGTAACTTCTCCAAACCTCAATTTTTTTCATCCATAAAATACAAGTAATATAGATGCTCAGTAAACAGTAACTATAATAACAATACCATTGATAGTAAAGGACAGGCCCTTTCCATCTCTTTGTTGCCTTATAAAACTTATAGCTCAAATATGTGGTGTTTTAATTTAATTTAATCCCTTTAGGGTTATCTATACTCTCATCCTAGAAGGAAATCAGGTCTGAGAGTCTATCTGATGAGCAGGTCTATCGGCTTGGGCCCGTGTTCTGCTGTTTTTGGAGTCTGTTTCTAGTCCTGGTTCCAGTTCTCTAGCGTAGAGGAAGGAATTACTGTAAATCTCACTTTGTGTACAGATAACTGTCCTGGGGATGTTGTTTTGATCTCTTTTCCTGGAAAGATTGTTTCCTTCTTTGGCCCAGTGACACTCTTCTTGACCCCATGATTTATCCTAGACTCAGGGACTCTATGAGTGTCTGATTTGGGTCTTACTTAGACAGATGAATCTGGTCATCTGGCTCTCTGCCAGCTCTGTCTTAAAGGAATCGGTTTTTTCATTTTAGGAATATCTCAGAAGAATCTATAACTAGCTTACATAGATGCAGCCAGAGATTTACAGTTAAGATTTTGGAGAAACATGAGAAGACAATCTCTAGGTCTTGTTCTGGACTCATCCTTTTCTTCCTGATGATTTTAAGGTGGTTTGAAGTTGTGAATACTCAGTGTCTGTAGGTGGAGTATGCGTCATTTTCTCTCCGAAGTGTAAGTTAACTTAGTATCCATAGCACATTAGTACCCTTCAGACTCTCGGGAATGGATCAAATGGATAGAATCACATAATCTTCCATCCATAAACTTCTCCTCCACATCTAAATGTCTTCCCCATTCATGTGGTCTGCTAGTCTGTCTGGCACCATTGTGTTTTTTTTTCTTTTTTTTTTTTTTCTGGTTTAAGTAGTCAAGAGACATAGGAAAGGCAGAGTTCTCTGTGTATTATCTCTCAGACTTGATGAGATGAACTTCTTTCTCTCAGGCCTAGAGGAAGCAGGCTTTCTTTCCATTTACTATTGTTGCTTATTCTGTGGCTCATCCAGGATGTTGGTGGCCCAAGATGTGCTCCTTAGATTTGCAAGAAAAATCTGTCTGCTCCTTGGTCACACAGCCTTTTGTTATTAATATTTATTCTCCTTGTTCTATAAGTACAGGTATTGGCAGTCTTATCCCTATCACCTACCACCTTTTCTCCCATTCTTCTTCTCCTCTTGCCATCTCATATATTTGGACTGTTTTAGAATAGAAAATCTGTGGTCTTCAGAGCAGCTGGGCCCTAGGTATTTGTTTTCTCCAGACCTGTAACTAGGTCTGCTCAATGGGCACTGGGGCTTTTGGGAGCCTAGGGGTTAAGGGAGCCGTGACTGGCTTTCCCCCCCCCACCCCGGTCTGATTGCAGGTCATGAACATGCAGTGCACGGGGAACCTGGACCTGATTCCCTTGCGGGGACGGCGCCGCCGGAGGTCAGGAGACCTCCCCCGGCCTTCCCCCGCCATCGGCCTACAGCCCCGGGCTGTGTCCACCACTCACCTGGCATCCTGCACACAGGTGTCCCTCCCTACCTCGTCTTCCTTTTCTGCCTCTGTCTTTGCCTTTTGGGGCTTAGGGACTCAGAATACTGTTTAGGAGGGCGGTGTATGTATGTTGGGGGTTGTATGAGTGGACGCTTGTGGACTTTTTATAAATCTGTTTCATGTCTCCAGGAATGGTGGGGAGGGTTTCTTGGTTCAAGTGAAAAACTGAGTATAGTTGCCATAGCCACAGCTGTCCCATGGAGAGAAGAGAGGGTGGCCTGATTTTACTTCTTATTGGGGCTGAGCTATTGTGATTGGCCTTCTGAATCCTGTGAAGGGTGATAAGATTAGGGAACCCTGCTCTGCTGAGAACTGAGAATGTGTGAATAATGATTTCTCAGATTTGGGATGGGACGGCTATGGGGACAGGCATCTTGGAAGTAGAAGTGCCTTCTAGTATAGAAGGATTCCCTTTACCATTCTCTCTGCCAAGTACACTTTTCACTCTATTTTCTTCTTCCCCCATAAAAATTCTTTGGTTCTTCTAAAACTTTCTGACTTTGCTTGGTTTTGTAGGGACATGAATTCAGGACTTGGGTTTTAGACTGCTGGGTTGAAGTAGCAACATGGTAATATACAGTCCTTTTCTCCAGGTGCTTTCTGAGACTTCATCCTCAAGGCCTGGTGGCTACCGGCTCTTTTCATCTTCACGGCCACCAACAGAGATGAAGCAGAGTGGCCTAGGTATGGTTTTTCAGTGTCTCTTGCCTGTTGTTGGGAAGGGGTGTCTGTCTGTTTTTTGGAGTTTTATAATGGAAATTGGGGTCATGCAGTCAGTGGAATTGTTAGGTGGGGATAGGGAAGATAAATTGGGAGAAGTCATGTGTAGTTGTGAACTTCGGTCCCAGATGACTGTTTCCATTCCAGGAAGATGTTTGTATTCTGGTTTTCTATACCGACCCCATTTCTCTGACTGAAGGGCATTTTTCTGGCTTCCCTTCTCATTCCTTATCTGTCCCTCCAGCCTAGCCCAGAACTTAAGGGGCCATGGAGACTCTGAATCTTCAGAGTTATCAGAGACAGAGCTATAAATAGAGGTACTCGTAACCCCCATAAGTGCCATATTTCTCATTTGGAGAATTTGTGCCATGTCTTTCTCTGAGAACTATGTTTATTACATCCCTGCTCTGGCCCCTCCTGCCCCCATGCCCTTTCCTTCATCCTCTCCTAACCCTGTAATTTTTTCCCCTTCCTTCCTAAAAATTGAGGAATAAATCTGAGACTGGTATAGTGGCAGAGGCTTCTCTCAGGACTTTGAGGGAATGTCTCTTGATATTTTTTTTTGATTCCTGGAGAGGGGTGGAGAGCATCATTCAACCTTTCCTAAGAACACAGACTGCAGGAAGGACCAAGCCTCAGAGGGTATTGTATTCTTCGGGAGTGGGGAGTGGACCTTGGGAGGGGCTATCTTTGAATACAGTGCCTTGTGAGCCAGTAACTAGAACTGGCAGTTAGAGACAATTGTGTGGGGTCTGGACTTGGTCCCCTGGCTCTTTCTATCTTGTCCTGTTCTTTCCATTTACTCTTTTCATTTTTATGTTACCTTTGATCTTGGCACCCAAGTTCTTGGCTGCAAATGGTCAGCATTTGGACCAAGAGATGTAGAAAGGTTTTGGTAACTAGCTTTCCAGGCTAATTTTATGGGACCAGGTTACCTTGTAGATCCCTGAAATGAGGTAGATGGCTTGGGGCATGAAAAATAACTGACAAATGTATAGGTCTGTGATTAGGACTTCTCATCCCAGAATTCCCAGTAAAGAAAAGGTTTCAGGTAGGCTGGAAAAGAAGATAGCTATGTCTGGCCCAGGTTAAGTGGAAGTGCTGCCAAGAACAAGGCAGAGGTATGGACATGGTGGTTGACAGATGGTGGTGATGAGGTAGAGACTACCTACTGAGATAGTCCAAGGACTGGGCAGAGCAGGATTGGCAGGACTGCACCAGAAAATTTAGTAGAGGAAGTAAATGTAGAACAAAGCTTGGGGTGGTCTGGGTTAGAGCCAGCTAGTTTCAGCTTCTCTGAGGAAAAACAAACATGTTTAGCAACTCTGTGACTGTCTGAAACCCTATTCTAGAGCCTGTGTGAGCATGAAAAGTAGAAGTTGCTGCATAGATAGCAGCCCTAAATTTCCAAGGTAGAGATTATCAGCCATCTGACCTTGTTGATTTCTGTGGTGACCCTGAAATACTGGAACCCCTGAAACCATAGCCTCTTCTTTGTGGGCTCAAAGGAAACTGACTTTCTCTTCACTTTATTCATTTACCCTGTAAAAGTTAAGTTTCCAAAAACCCAGGGTCTTGGCTAAGATGGATTTGGAAGTAGATGGACAACTCCCACAAACTCAATTGTCAGTCTTATGTCTTCCTTTCCACTCTGTCCTCATGGTCTGGAGTAGGAGAGGGGGACGACTCATACTCAGATATTTAGGACAGTGACGGGCTTGACTTATTTGCTTCAGAGATTTTTCTAGTTTTATGTACTCCTCTGATTGGCAATAGAGTGCTCTTTGCTTTCTTTGAACTTATGTATTTGGGCATATGGCTTAGAGCATAGAGCTTACAAAACAATAAACTTTTGAGAGCAGAAAAAACAGGCCTTTTTGTTGTTTCCTGCTTACCAAGTCCTCCTCCTTAGTAGGGTGCTCAGCACATAGTAGGCATGCTTTTCCATATACTCATGTGACTTTTCACATGCCTTTTAGTTTGTGTACATCTTCACGTCAGATACAACAATCTGTTTCGTCTTGATGAAAAAAATAATTGTTTATTTTCTAAGTGAACATAGTTGAACCTCAGAGTCAGGAGACCTGGAGTCTAGACCAGTTGATCTTCTAACAAACTGTATGACCTTGAGCAAATGAGATCCCTTTTGAGTCTCAGTTTTTTCATCTCTAAAATGAGAAGGTTGAACTGAATGATTTCTGGGTCACTTCCAGGTTTAAAAATTCAGTGAGTCTCATACATTCTTTCTTGGGAAAGGTAAAAAGACCTTAAAGAAGATAGAAGGGATGGAATGTTTGATGAAAAACTTAGGAGGAAATGGAATTTATGAGAACTTGGGATTTGAGCTGAGTGTTTAAAACTTAGTCTCTAGTTTCAATCAAAATTCTTTCTTTTTCAACCAACAAGGAAATGGATTTCTGGGTTCTTCAAACCCTGTATCTAGAGTAAGGAGCACTAAATCAAATCTAGAGAGACCTAGAGGGATTGCCTATTTTTTTTTTAGCATTCCTGAGAGCCATGTGGAGAACATAGTCTATCCCTTTCAATAGCTTTGAGTCCCTTAATATCACTAACCCTGCATTTGTAGTGGCCTCTTGTATCTGCCATGTGGATCTTCAGGAGAATACCCACTTTGCTTGCCCAGTGTAGCTGTAAACAATAGTAAAAGCTGTTCGTGGTTATGTGTAGTGGCCATATCATGGTGGCTCTGAATGGCTATGTGTTTGTGTGTCTTGATGTTGTCATGTGAAGTTGTATGTACTTCTTTGTGCTAATTGCAGCTTTGCGTGGCTACTAATGCACTCCCGGCCTTGCAGGCTCACAGTGCACGGGGCTGTTCAGCACCACAGTGCTGGGTGGCTCCTCCAGTGCCCCGAATCTTCAGGACTACGCCCGCAGCCATGGCAAAAAGCTACCACCTGCCAGTCTGAAGCATCGAGATGGTATGTGGGTGGGTTTTGGGGGGCAATCTTTTCTTCATTTGTCCCCCAGCAAGCTCAAGAACTATCCATGCTTAAGATGGCACTGACACTGGCCTTATGACAAGTTTTCTTCTTCAATTATAGAGGGGAGAAGGAACCAGGGCCCCATGCACCCCTCCATTTGCATTCCCTCTCGCCATACAAATACTACTTATTTATGCTTATCCCTTCATAATCTCCCACATACAGCCCTGCTACATCAATTTACTCCACCTTTGTATTCTTTCCTGGATTCTGACCTATAGGGGTAAGAACCAAGGAGGATGATCCGTGGTCAGGAAGAGTGCAGTGGAGCCTTAATTAAAATCTAGGAAATCGGGGATGGGCAAATTGTTCAGGCAAGGCAAGGAAGATGATATGGAAAGAGACTGGGGGAAGGAATGAACATTTCTACAAAGGTTGTATTTCCAAATGATCAGAAAGAGGATGTGGTGGTGAAATTAGTTTTGTTTCTGGGGCTGTATTGTGGTAGACATGACATGTGGATTCTTAAGAGGAGATTATACCAAAGGTAAAGATTGAAATGTGGTAGTCAGGAGTCTAAGGGTGGGGGTGGGAGTAGGTCACAAACTAACTGTAAAGAACAGAGTATATTGCTGGCAAATTCCAGAGCAGAGGGTGGGGACAGGGGTGGGTATAATCCCCATGATGTCTTTTCTCTCCAGAGTTCTTGTTTGTCCCGGCCGTAAAACGATTTTCTGTGTCATTTGCAAAGCATCCGACTAACGGTACGTTTGCTTCTGACTCAATGTCATTCATCCTCACCATGTCACCTCCAGACACTTAACCTCTGAGTTCAGACACTGACTTTGCCTTTCCTTCCACTGTGTTAACACCCTGCTGTCTCTGAATGAAACACTCACCTAGTGTCCCTCTTGGGATACATTCCTTGTGTGACAAACCTTAGCCTTGGTTGCAGCCTGGCTGTGCTGTCCCTGTGACAACTCAGGGTCTTACTTCCATGGTCACCATCATCACCACTATGTCACTTTTTTCACCATCATCACCAAAACGTTAATTCAACCTCTACCCTTTCCTATCACATGACTGCTGGGCTTTGTATAAACATAGTAATGGTTCCCCTTCTTAGGAAGAGAATAGTGTTTCCTATATTACCCCCATTTCTTCTCTTTACTTCCTCTCATTCCTAGCTTATATAACTTTGATCTTCCTGTTTGTTTGTTTATTTTTCCAACTCTTTATTGGAGTGGAAGATTAGTTTATTTCCCACTGAAGCAATGCAGCTGTTCCCAGTTCCCAAGCCTACTCATAAAAACATTGGTCTTGAGTATATAATTTCCCATCCCCATATTCCTGTCCCCTACTGTTACATGTCCTTGGTGTGGCTCTTGTGCTCCTGACATCTGCTTTATGTTACTACTAACCTAGGGCCTGGGCATAGAAAACAGGAGCCCAAATTGATCTGGGATAAAAGAGAAAAAGAAATAGGAGGTAGTAGGTAAAGGGAAAATAATTGTAACTGGTTTTTGCATGTAGTTTCTATGTGTGTGTAGCCCTATCCTACCTAAGGCACTACTGTCTCAGAGAAACTTGAAGTGAAGAATTGAGGTATCTATTGAGATTCTAGGGGAGCTTAGGAATGAATAACTTTTGAGAATATTGAAGAACTGGGTCTGCCCACACTAAGGTGGGAAAGTTTAGAGATAGATTGTGTAAACCAAAAACTGAAGGGCTATGGTCTCTGTGGGGTATGGCAGGGAACCCAGGGCTTACTCCCTGTTTTATCCTTTATATCTTTGGTTTCTCTGTGCATTGTATCTTGTCTTCATGATATATCTAGTTTTGTTAGATATGGTTTTTTCCTGTCTGGAAGGTAAGACCTTCTGAGGGAGGTAAAATTAGCTTTGGCTTCTTGGCTGGAAAAACCTTTAGGCTGATCCCTTGCTCCTCAGCCAGTGACAGCTACTAGATTTTAGCCCTGTCAGGCCATGCATCTCCACTAGGCACTGCTGAAATCTCCCTTAGTTGCCTAGCTTAGACTTGCTCAGTTTATGACCCCATCCCAGCTCCCATTTGTGCCTGTGATAGGAGCTCCCTATTCAGAGTGGCATGGCTGTACCTACACATTTAGCTTCAAGCTCTTCTGGCCTTCATGCACCACAGTCATCTCCAGAATAGAAACTCATGCACCAACCCCAATCTCACAGACTGGGACTTGGACTTAGAAGACATGTTACTTAGGATATAGAATATAGTGACAGGAACTTGGGCCCCAGAAACCAGAGCTAAATAAATCATAGATCTCCTAGTTCTTAGGCTCAAGAAGGAAGAATCCAAATTCATTAAGCAGATCCTCAAACCTATGTATCTCTAGTTCTCTGAAGCCTTGGTTAACAGCCTCACCAGTTGAAGAAAAGAAGAATTAATTCTACCAAAAGGAGGCGAGGAAGAAAGACCTGGACAATTCAGGTATAGTGTAGGAGAGCAAATTCAAGATCTCCAACACCATGCACGCTTCCTCATGGGTCTTCTGGCCTTTGTTCTTCTTGTACTTGAACTTGAAGGCTTCGGGGCTTGAGAAGCCAGAATCTGGGATCTACCTATTGGTAACAGGAGAGATTTGGAGTTACTATGTCTCTTGCTGAAGGTGATCTAGATTTAATTTGTCCCTCAGGATAATAGTAGGGCTTTACCCCATGGCCAAATCTTGCTTAACTGACCCAGCAATTACACAGTAGATGCGCTGCCTGCAACTGTTTGTCGCCGATTAGTTACAACAGTGTGCCACCCTACTGTGTCATCATCACCATGTCCTTGCCATGACATCTGGCTCTGAAATAGCAGCTGGAAAAAGTGTGCCTGGCTTTGGAAAGGAGGAATGGCAACGCTATCTCCTTCCTTTGATGAGAGAACATTTCTCAGCCCATCACTGTCTCTATTTCTGATAAACTTCTGTCGCATACTGTGACTATATCAAGTATACAAATATGGCCCATTGCTAAACTGCACACTGAACTCACTAAAGTAAACTAATATAGTAGGAAGGAGACTGTGGTTCGTCCTCATCCAGAATATCAGAGTGTGCCCATTGGTTTTGCCAAGTGCATTATCTTCTAGGGACCCACACAACTGTCTGATGTTTAGCACAGTTATTTCCTGGGTAGAGCAGAAATCTCGTCTGACATTCAAACTAAGGTCTCTGGAAATCATAGTCTCTTGGGATCACCGTATGGAACCAGTTCTGGCCTGGGAGTTCTGAGCAATCATCCCCAGCTACCTTGATCTTACCTTCTCTATACCAACATCCTGTCATCAGGTCTTAAGACCTGCTACCTTTTCTCCAAGATCATTTCCCTACTGTCCCTCTTATACCCCTTTCTACATGTTTTTCACTGACTTCAATCTTTTGCAAATGAATTGCATATATCCACAAAGTTTGCCAAACAGCTAAAATAGTAAGTGATTCAGGATTTAAGCTTTTCCGCTCACCAGCTGAACAAAGTGTGTTTAGACTCACTAGCAGTGGGAAGAAAATATAAAATTATGTAACTTTTGGCTTCTGTAATGGATAAAGTGTCTCCCAAGTTCTGATATTTATGCAGACATTTTTGAATCTGTATATTTGAAGAAGAGTAAAGGATGATTAGCCAATATTGGCATTTTCACATTCTGATTCTGTTTTTTCCATGCTCTGTTTGAAAGGACTGCTATACCTGGTTTCCTGCCAATCACCTTTGTCAGCTGCCTAACACCAGTCCTATCTGTAGCTACCTTAGAGTCTGGTCTAGAGGGCCTGGCCTGAGCCTTTGGAGCCTTTTTAGCTTCACACTTGATCTTGATATCTTCTACCACTCTTGACCTTCTTCTCTGCGTAACTTGAATCTTTTTATCTTGATCTCAACCTCATAAATACATTTGTCTGAGATGCATGCCCCAACTAGAGTTTGTTTAAAACTAATCAGGGATACTGGAGCTATAGTCAAGACTGCCAAGCCACAGAACTGCCAGCTAACCCCCATCCAGAACGATGTGACTTCTCTCTGCAAACACTGACTGAATTATGCTCAGGAAGAAAGGGGAGGGCCTTGCTGTATAATGAGGTCTCACTATCCCCTTCTTTCAGACTCACAGTGTGATGCCAACACTCTTCCCCTCTGCGAGATGTCCAGTGACTCTGACCATCTCTGCTTCTCTCTTAGCTCACCTTGGAACTGAGTGGCTCCATTTCCCAGTAATACTTGTGTCAGTCAGTGACCCCCTCATTGTCTCTCCCTCTTCTCTTTCTTTATCTTTGTGCTTCCTGCTGTGGTACCCCCACCCCCTCCAGAGCTGCTGGATGACCAGCACCCTGTGGTCCGGTTGCTGCGCCGTTTTTCCTCTGACTGCCCAGGGGGCCGGCCAGTCTCCTTGGATGCCACGCTGGCGCATCACCTGCACCAGTGCTCCTACCACCTGCGCCTCTTCCGGAACTGGCTGCGCTCAGGCCAGGATGACCCCGAGTGCCTCTACGGTACCCCCTGCCACCAAGCTGGCTGCTGCCACTACCCTGGCTGAGACTGACTGCTTTGCTTATTGCACTTCTGGCAGGAGAGCCCACCTATTCCTTTCTCCTATTTACCCTACAGTTAAATGACTTGCATTTAGTTGCTTGGATGGGTTTGGGGCCAGACAGCTGCCTGGTAGCTGTAGCATTGGCTGCTCATCTTTCCTCACTGCTTCCTAATGTTATCTATTCCCAATTCTATTCAGTTATAGGAGTAGTCTCTTGCCCTGGAATCTGTTCTTATCTCTATAATCTCTACCACCATCTTGAAATCCAAACATTTTTCTAGCCACTCTGAGAAGCTAGAGACTATACCTCTCTTGCCCTCCTGCCACTAGAGTACAGGGGGAAATTGAAGCAAAGAGGTCTCAATTGAATCCTTGAAGCAAACAAGGGCCAGAAGTTAGAAGAAGGTTGGGTATAATTCTTTTGAGGTTTTAGTTGCTGGTGAACAGGAGGCTATGTCTTGCATAGATATTGCTGTCCTGCCTACCCTTACTCTCTTTAAGGAGATATAGAGGAAGCATAGGAAAGACTGGGGACTGAAACAGTGCTTGGGATGTGTGCTTCTTGATTCTCCAATGGGGACATTTGTTTTTTTTCAATCCACAGGTTCTGGGATTGGGTTACACATTTAGGTTTACCCTTCACCCTGCCCAGAGTGATGAACCTACATTGGAATTGTTGGGCTCAAAGCAGAGAATCAGTATTTATTTATTCATTTCTCTAGAGGGTTAGCCTTATTTCCCTAACAAGTCTGGGGTCTTCCAGTGAGAGCAGAAAGGAGAGCCTTTGATGTGATGGAAATGACCAAGAAAGAACTTCCATCCTCCACCCTGTTCATGCATGTGATTTTCCTGGGCTGAGCTCCATATGTATTGCATGCCTTCCAGCTTGCTTCCAAATATTCTAGCCTTTCTACCCATATCTTAAATCTGCATGAACCCCTTCTCAGATTCCATGCCCTCCTCCTTAATCTGGTTCTCTTGTACATGATCCCTGAAGTCTGCTGTTTTTTCCCACCTCCATGACATCCCTACATCATTTAGACCTACAATTTCACCCCCTACCTTTGGACCTTTGTTTTATTCTCCCAGAAAGTGTAAGATCACTGTAGGTGCTTACCCTATTGGGATTCTGTTGATTTTTCCATGGAACATTGCAGGCTCTCCATAGGTAGGATGAGGGGTGATTTGATTCACCTGGAGGCCTTACTGGGTAGACTTTTTAGGAAATCTGGAGGCAACAGAAATAGGTGCCTGATGGGGCTCTAAAGAGTTCCCTCTCCTGAGAATCTTGGATACCCCATACTCCTAAAGCCACGGACTCTCCAGATGGTTCTCAGGGGCTCTCCATGCTTCCTTGGCCAATTGGGGTATATTTGGCAAGAATAATATTGACTTTGACCATCTCTTTTCTAACAGGATTTGAAGGGTGCTCCATGGTGCCTACCATCTACCCACTGGAAACACTGCATAATGCCCTTTCCCTGCGCCAAGTGAGTGAATTCTTGAGTAATGTCTGCCAGCGCCACACTGATGCACAAGCACAAGTGTCTGCAGGTATGGGAAATACTCTTGTTTTGTATCCTTATTTCTGTCTCCATTCCTATGATTCCTAGAACATGACTAATAAATTTAAAAAATAGGCACTCCAAAAATACACAAAAGTAGACTTGAAAAATGTTCATTTGCATAGGCCAACTAAAAAATCATAGAAATACCAATCTTTCTTAAGTTAGTTTATAAATTTAGTGTGATCACAATGAAAATGCTGCATTTTTTTCTAAAGTTCAAACAAATTGTTCTGAAGTTCTCATTGAAAAATGAACAAGCAACCTAAGGACACAATCAATAGTTTAATGTTTATTCGGGGACGAGTGGGTTAGGGAGGGGAGAAAGGGGAGGGGGTGGGAGAGGAGGAGGGGAAGCTAAATATAAGGTGATGGAAAGAGAAGTCACATTAGGTGGTGAACTTATTATACATCAAGTTGACAATGCACTGTAGAATTGTATGCCTGAAACCTATGTGATCCTTGGTAACAGATGTCACCCCAATAAGTCTAACAATAAAAATGAATTAAAAAAAAAAAATGAACAAACAAGAATAGCCAAGAAAAGCTTGAAAAGAAAAACAATGAAGGGATACTAATCCTACCAGATTTTAAAACATTCTATAAAACTTCTGTAACAACATTGTAGTATTGGTATAGGAATAGACAGAGATCAAGCAAACAAAATAGGAAATCTAGAAATAGACGAAGTTAGTATTTCAAAATAGATTTTTTAATAAACGGAATTAGGACAACTGAATTGTCATTTGACAACAATGAAAATTGAATCCATACTTCACACTGTATACCATGATAAACTCTATGTATGTTTGAGATCTAAATGTAAAAATTAAATCATGCAGTAGGTAACTCCAACAGCTTGGTCTTCCATAGGAACACCAAAAAAAAAACCCCCAAAAAAACAACAAAAAAAACAAAACCACAAACAAAACACACACACACACAAACTAAACAAAAACTGTCAGAATTATCTTTGTTAGAACTCTAGAAAATAGTCAAACTTTTGTAGCAACCAGGATAATCCTGAATCAAGAAAGAAGTAACCTAAAAATGGCAGTAAGCTTCCCAGTATTTTTACTTAAACTTCTCCCACACCTTCCCCACTTTGGCAGCAGTCTTGATGATGGTAACTAATGTTCTTAGTGTGGGATGCTGGTCTCTGGTTTCAGAGGGAGCAGAATAGACTTTATTCTTAAAGAATTGTGTTTGTCTAGTCTAAGTTCTCTGTGGGATACCTGAAGAACTGACACAAAGTGCTTACCTTAATTTCACCTAACTTGGAACTCTCTCAGGTCAGAAAAGTGGCTATGTAGAGGATGTTTCTAGAGAACTTTGTAAAGCAAATGAACAACGTGTTGTATGGGGCAGAAAATTATAGCTGAGGTAAACAATAGGCATACTGGGAACCTGAAAGGAAAACCTGGGAAGAGAGTTTCTTTAGGAAATTATGGCATTCAAAAAGCACCCAGAGGGAGTTCCCTGGTGGTATAGTGGCTAGGCTTTAGTGCTGTCAACTCTGTGGCCTGGGTTTGATTCCCAACCAGGGAACTACCCACATTAAAAAAAAAAAAAAAAAAAAAAAAGCTCCCACATATATTGGGGAATTTAGAAAGCCATACACCTGCTTAGGGAAGGACACACGAGGACAAAAAACATTAGAAGACCCTAAACTTTTACCTTTGGCTGAACTTTAGACTGAGTGCAAGCAGGGAGTGAAGGCTAAGGGGGGCATTATAAATAGTATGGCTAAGTATTGAAGGAGCACTTTCACATAAAAACAACCTGCAGAGACCAAGAGAGCTGCTCTCCCCTCTCCTCCCTTCCACTCCTTTCCTTTCTTCCCCTCCTCCTCTTTTGGTGCTTGGCACATTCAAGGAAATCCTTGCTAACATACTAGCTGAACATAAGCTAAAGGAACAAAGACTTTGGAGACAAAACAGACTTGACAAAAAATAGTCTAGAAAAATCACTATACCAACAGTTACAGACCACAGCAAATAATTAAAATAAACCCCAAGGAGGGGGAGTAATCTGATTTTCAGAGTTAACACATTATACTGGTCAAAATGTCCTGTTTTTAACAAAAAATTGTAAAATATGCAAAGAAACAAGACAGTGTGGTCCATTCACAGAAAAAATTAACAGAAATGGTTCTTGAGGAAACACAGACATTAAATTTACTACACAAAGATTTTAAATCAGGAAAGGAAACCAGAAATAAATGAAGAATGAAAGGAAATCAGGAGAATCATGTCTCAACAAATAGAGAATATCATTAAAGAGATAAAAATATAAAAAGGAACCAAACAGAAATTCTGGGGCTGAAAAGTATAGTAACAGAAATCAAAATTTTACTAGAGGATTTCTTATATTTGAGCAGGCAGAAGAAAGAACTTAAAGGTAAGTCAGTTGAAAAATATCCAGTCTGAAGAGGAATAAGGAAAAAGAATGAAGAAAAATGAACAGAGCCAAAGAGATTTGTGGGACATCATGAACTATACTAACATATGCTTAATGGGAGTCCCAGAAGGAAATGAGAGAGGCAGAAAAAAATAATTAAAAGATGATGTCTAAAAACTTCTCAAATTTGATAAAGACATAAATCTATATATCCAAATAGTTGAAAGATAAATGCAAACAGCTCTACAATAGGACACATAATATTGTCAAAAGACAAAGACAGAGAAAATCTTGAAAGTAACAATAAAAAAGCAATTTGTCATCCACAAGTTATCTTCAATAAGATTAACAATCACCACAGAGGCCAGAGAGCAATGGGATGACATATTTAAAATTTTAGAAGAAAAGAACTATCAACCAAGAATTCTATATCTGGCAAAATTCTTCAGAATGAAGGGAAATTAAGAGATTCCCAGAGAGATAAAAGCAGAGAGAGCTTGTCACTAGTGGAGCTGCCCTACAAGAAACACCAAAAGGAGGATTTTAGGATAAAATAAAAGGACACTAGACAGTAACTTGAAGCCATACCAAAACATAAAGAACTCTGGTAGGAGGGTTCCCTGGTGATGTGGTGGCTAGGCTTCAGCACTCCCACCACCGCGGCCTGGGTTCAATCCCCACTCAGGGAACCAACCAAAAAAAAAAAAAAAAAAAAAACTCTAGTAAAGGTAATTATTGTACATTGGTAAATATAAAAGCCAGCATTATAGTTATTTTTTTTTATTTGCAGCTTCTCTCTCTCTTTTCTTCATATATGAATCAACACACAAATGAGTAAAACAATGTATTAATGGGTACACAACATATAAAGATATGATTAGTAACAATAACATAAAGTAGGAACTGAGCTTTATAGGAGCAGAGTTTTTATGTATTATTGAAGCTAAATTGATATTGATTCAAACAAAATTGTTACAGATTTAGAATGTAATCCCCATGGAAACCACTAAGCAAATATCTAAAGCATGCATAGAAAAGGAAATGAGAAGGAAATTAAAATGGTTCACTACAAAAAATCATTTAAACACAACTGTTGGCATAATGGAGGAAATGAGGAACAAAAAAGGTATATGACATACAAAAAACAAATAGCAAAATGGCAGAAGTAACCCCTTCCTGATCAGTAATTATTTTAAATGTAAATAAATAAACTTTCTAAACAAAAGGTAGAGATTGGTAGAATGGATTTTTAAAAAATAATCCAACTATATGATGTGTACAGGAGACTCACTTTGGATCCAAAGACACAAATAGGTTGAAAGTGAAAGCATGAAAAAATTTATTCCTTGCAAGTAATAACCAAGGAATGCTGAGGTAAAGACAAGATCATCTTTAAGTCACAAGTTTTTCCAAGAGACAGAAAAGGTCGTTGTACAAGGTTTGGCACAGATAACTCCCCTTTTTTATGAGCTGGTAATCAATACCAAATTTTTTTTTTTTTTTGGTGGTTCCCTGGCTGGGAATCGAACCCAGGCCACAGCGTTGAGAACGCTGAAGCCTAGCCACTACACCACCAGGGAACCCCCATCCAAATCTTTTAGTACAAAATCATAAGCAGGTAATCCTATAGTATAACAATATCACCTTCAAGCACACTATATATGACATTTTAGGTGAAATGTTCAAATGGCTATCTTGTGCAAGACATTCACATACGTGGTCCAGCTTTACTTCTGCCAGACCTTGTAAATTGATAAAAGATCAATTCATAAAGAAGATATAACAATTGTAAACATATATTCACCAAACAACAGAGCCCCAAAATATATGAAACAAACATTGACAGAATTGAAGGGAGAAATAGATGGCTTTACAATAATAGTTAGAGACTTCAATACTCTACTTTAAATAATGAATGGAACAACTAGGCAAAAGATCGGTGAGGAAGCAAAATTTGAACAGCAGTATAAGCCAACTAAACATAAGCATATATAGAACATTTCACCCAGCAAGAGCAGAATACAGATTCTTCTTAAGTGTACATGGAATAGTCTTCAGAATAGACCATATGTTAGCCACAAAAGAAATTTAAATAAATTTAAAAAGATTGAAATCATACAAAATATCCTCTTCATCCACAATTTAATGATGCTAGAAATTAATAATAGAACAAAAACTGACACCTTACAAATAATGTGGAAATTAAACAACATATTCTTAAATATGGGTCCAAGATACATTTCAAGGTAAATTAGAATATACTTTGAAATGAATTAAAATGAAAATGTCACATACCGGAAGTTATGGGATGCAGCAAAATCAGTGCCAAGAGAGAATTTATAACTGTAAACACCTACACTTAAAAAAAAAAAAAAAATCTTAAATCAAAAACCTAATTTTATACCTTAAGAAACTGAAAAAGAGGAGCAAACTAAGCCCAAAGCTAGCAGAAGGAAAGAAATAATAAAAATTAGGACAAAGATAAAGGAATTAAAGAATGGAAAAACAATAGGAGTCATCAACAAAACCAAAAGTTGGTTCTTTGAGGAAAAAATATCAACAAAATTGACAAGCAAAACTTTTAGCTAGACTGACAAAAAGACAAGAAATGATGCAAATAACTTAAATCAGGGATAGAAGCAGGTACATTGCTACTGACTTTACAGAAATAAAAGGATTATAAGAGAGTACTAATTTGTATGCCAACAAATTAGATAACCTAGATGAAATGGGCAAATTCCTAGAAACACACAAAGTACAAAAATTGACCCAAGAAGAAGTACAAAATCTGGACATACCTATAACAAGGAAAAAGACAGAAACAATAGCAAAAATCTCTCAACAAATAAAAGTCCAGGACCAGATGGCTTCACTGGTGAATTCTACTAAACATTTAAGAATTAAACCCAGTCCTCACTCTTCCAAAAAAAGGAGAGGGGGAAACACTTTTTATAAAGCCAGCATTACCCTGATACCAAAGCCAGACAAAGACAGCATTAAGACAACTATAGACCAATAAATACCTCTTATGAATATGGAAACAAAAATCGTCAACAAAATACTAACAAACCAAATCCATCAGCACATTAAAAGAATTATACACCATGTCCAAATGAGATATACCTCAGGCAAGCCATATACCTCAGGGTGATTCAATGTAAGAAAATCAGTCAATATTCTATCAATGTTCTATATTAATAGAACAAAGAGGAAAAAATAATCATCTCAATTGATACAGAAAAGCATTCAGCAAAATCTAACACCCTTTCATTATAAAAAACACTCAGCAAACTAGGAAAAAGGGGAACGTCCTTAACACCATCAAGGGCATTTATGAACAACCCACAGCATACATAATACTCGGTGGTGAAAGACTGAAAGTTTTCCCCTTCAGATCAGGAACAAAAAAGGAAGTCTGTTTTCTCTACTGTTGTTCAACATTGTATTGGAAATTTTAGGTAGAGCAGTTACGAAGGTGACAAAAAAGCATCCAAATTGGAAAGGAACAAGTAAAATTATATTTGCAGAGAACATAGTCCTACATAGAGAAAATGGCTAAGAAATGTCAAAAAGAAAAAGGAGGAAAAAAAATACCAGAACTAATGAACAAATTGAGCAAAGTTGCAGGGTACAAGATCAACTCACAGAAATCAGTTGTGTTTCTATATATAATCAATGAACAAAAAGGATATTAAGAAAATAATACTATTTATCAATGTAATAGCATCCAGAAGAATAAAATACCTGGGAGCAAATTTAAACAATAAGTTTAAAGAGTTGTACACTGAAAATTACTAAAGGTTGCTGAAGTAAATTAAAGAAGACCTAAATACATTCCATGTTCATGTAGAAGACATAATATTAAGATGGCAGTACTTCCCAAAGTGATCTATTGATTAAATGAGAATTTCAGTGTACTTTTTTTTTTGGCAGAAGTGGAAAAGATTTTTTTGCAGAAATGGAAAGGCTGACCCTCATGTTCATATGAAAATGCAAAGGGTTCTGAATAGAGAAAAGAATCTTGAAAAAGAAAAAGTTGGAGGACTTAAACTTTCTGATTTTAAAACTTACTGCAAAGCTGCAGTAAACATACCAATGTGATACTGCCACAAAGATAAACATACAGACTGACGGAATAGAATCAAGAATTCAGAAATAAGTCCATACGTCTATGCACAGTTGATTTTCCACAAGGCTGCCAAGACCATTTAATGGAGGAAAACTAGTCTCTGCAATCAATGGTGCTGAACAACTGGGTATCCACATGCAAAAGAATGAAGATGGACTCCTACTTTATACCATATACAAAAATTAACTCAAAATGGATCAATAATCTAAATATAAGAGCAATTCTTAGAAGATGTAAGATAAATTTTCCTAACCTTAGATATGGCAGTTTAATCTTAGACCAAAAGCATAAACAACAAAAGAAAAAATAGATAAAATAGACCACCAAAATTAAAAACTAATGTGCATCAAAGGACATTACAAGAAAATGAAAAGACAGCCTACAGAAAGGGAGAAAATATTTGCAAATCATGTATCCGATAAGGGTCCAGAATATAACAACAAAAAGACAAATCACCCTGGGTTCAATTCCCAGTCAGGGAGCTACCCACATACCAAAAATCAAAAAACAAAAAACAAACAAACAAACAAACAAAAAAGACAAATCACGCAATTTAAAAATGGGCAAATAACTTGAGTAGACATTTCCTCAAAGAAATACAAATAGCCAAAAAAGCACATGAAAAGATCACGTTGAGTAGTCATATGCAAATAAAAAGCCACAAGATACCACTTAACACCCACTAAAATGTCTATAATTTTAAAAAGTAAAAACAGAAAATAAGTGTTGGTGAGGGCATGGACAAACTGGGGCTCTCATACATTGCTGGTAGAAATGTAAAATGGTGCAGACTTTGGGGACAGTTTGATGGTTTCTCAAAAAGTTAAACCTAGAATTACCATATGATCCAGCAATTCCACTCGCAGATATTTGAGGTTGGACGATTAATTTCATGAACTCATCCTAGAAAAAGTGCTACATACCTCATTGCTAAGTATCACTGTGGTCACCTTCGAAATACTCCCCTTGGGAAGCTATGCAGCTCATTTACTCATCAAAGCAGTTTTGGAACTCCTTCTCTGGAATGACCATCAGAGCTGTCATAGTACCTAAAATCTGACAGGTTTGTGAAGTTGCCACTGTGCGTTCATTTTTGGCAGCACTGCACAAACCACTCGATAAGGTGTCATATCCTTGCCAAGGTTATGTTTGTACAGTGCTGCCCATGTAAGTGCACAGTAGCAAGTTCGTGAACTTAATTGTCAGATTTTGCGGATTATGACTGCTCTGATGGCATTCCAGAGAAAGAGTTCCAAAACTGCTTTGAAGGGCGATCTAGGTGCTGATGTCAGTGTTTGGTTTCCCAAGGAAAGTACTTCAACAGTGATTGTAGTGATATTCAGCAGTGAGGTATGTAGCACTTTTTCTAGGGTAAGTTTGCAAAATTAATTGTCCAACCTTATATACTCAAAAGAATTGAAAACAGGTACTCAAATGCTTACACACAAATGTTCATGGTGACACTATTCATAATAGTAAGAAAGCAGAAACAATTGAAACATGAATGAATGGATAAACAAAACATGGTATATACATGCAATAGGATATTACTGAGCTATAAAGAGGAATGAAATATTGATGCATGTTATAACATGGATGAACCTCGAAAACATGCCAAATGAAAGAAGCATGACACAAAAAGTCACATATTGTATGATTCCATTTATATGGAATATCCAGAATAGAGACAGAAAGCACATTAGTGTTTTCGAGGGGTTGGGGGTAGGGCAGAATGGGAGTGACTTTTTTATTTTTTTTATTTTTGTGGGGAGCGGGTGCAGCTCCCTAGCTGGGAATCAAACCCAGGCCACAGCATTGAGTGCACCAAAGCCTAGCCACAATACCACCAGGGAACTCCTGGGAGTGACTTTAATGGTACAGAGTTTTCTTTTGGGGTGATGAGAATGTTTTGGAACTAGATATAGGTGGTGCACAGTGTTGTTGATGTGCTAAATGCCACAGAATTATATACTTTAAGATGGTTAACTTTATGTTATGTGGATTTCACTTCAATTTAAAAAATTAAACCATCAAATAGTAAAAGTAAGCAGGGGTGGTGGTGATAAATTTCTTTGTCACCTATAATTAAGAAAAGCCCAATTCTGACTCAAACTCAAATTTGGGAAATAATAGGAAAACATTGCTAAATTAAGCCATATAAACATTTTTTAAACGAGGAAAGCCTATAGCAACATCATAAGCAAAGAAAAAATTTTTTGTAATTTATATCACATATTGAATTAATCATCCTAAAATACAAAGAGCTCTTAGATATCAAAAAGAAAAAAGCCAAAGGTGATTTTTTAAAAAAGAGTGATTTTACAAGGAAATGCAGATGGCCATTATACATATGAAATGATGATCAACCTTGTTCATAAGAAATATGCAAATTAAAACTACACTGAGATAGAATTTCTCTCCTATTAGATTGGAAAAACTCCAAAGCCAGCATGAAAAAAATAAATGAGAGATGCTGTACTAGGTTAAAAGAGACTTTGGAGACATAACTAAATGCAATGCATTGTTCATGTTTGGATCTCACTATAAAAGACATTTTGGGAATAATTGGAGGAAATTTGAATATGGGTATTACATAATATTAAGGTATTCTTTTAAGTTTATTAATGGTATATGGGTGGATAGGAAAAATTCCTTGTACTTTAGAGGTATATATTAAACATTTGAAGGTGAAAATGTTTTCTAATGTTTATTATTTGGAGAACTTCAGCATGAAGAAATAGATGAAACAAATAGAGGAAAATGTTGACATGTGTTAATGTGTTAAATATAGAAGATGAGTGTATGGGTATTGATTGTACTAGTCTTTCAATAACTTTAAAATATTATTTGAAAATATTCATAATATAAAGTTTAAAATATTAAAAATGGTTTGTGTGAAGGGTCCTTAGGATGCTCCTTTTCAGCCTGAGGAAGTATAAGTTGGTTTTGACTTGCATTGAGAACCTGTGGCTCTTGGATTCTTCCTCATATGCTTTATTTTTTTTCTTTCCTCTCTCCCTGGCCACACCCTCACCTATCCAGCCTTCTTTGACGCTATGCACAGCAACCAGGCCTCAGATAGCCCATTTTCCCCACCCCGTACTCTTCATTCACCTACCCTACCACTCCAGCGGCGCTCTGAGAAGCCCCCTTGGTGTAAGTAATCCTCTTGAAACTGCCTAGACCAAGGCCAAGAGGGATGGAGGAATTGGTGAGTGTGAGACCTGTCACATGAGGCAAAAGAAGATGAGGGTTGAAAGACCAAGAACCAGTCAGGGAAGGAGTCTCATCTGCCTTTTCCAAGATTGAGGGAGGGTCCATTTACTCTCTCCTCAACTCACTGGAGAGGATCCTAAAAGATAGTGGTCTAAAGGATGGAGACTTCATTCTCCTCAGGTCCTTATTTGGTCTCTACAGCTTCCTCAAGTAAAGATGACTTAGGAGGAAACCTGGATATATACAAAAGATGAGAGAAGGAAACTAGAATCTGCTACTATTTTCTACATGTCCTTTCTCTCATGTTCTGTTCTCAGTTATTCAAGTTGAGGTGCTGCTTTTTCTCATTTCTTCTTTATAGTCTCTAGCCTATCACTAATTATCCTTGGTAACAGTGTAAACAACAGAGCCACAAGGAGTTCTTAGGGTGATTGTAAATATAAATAACTTTACATTTAAAGGGAGGAGGAGATATCAGTGGTAATCAGAGGGGAGATAAGGGCCAGAGACACCAGTGATAGAAAATCCTTTCTTTATTCATTCTTCTTTTCACTATTTTACTTGGATAGGACTTAAACAAAGATTCATATTTTAGCATTGGGGTAAACAGTTACAGAATTTTACCCTTATTCTGGCATCATGTATGCAGAAGAAACTTTCTATCCTGATACCAAGAATTCTTTCCTTGAATTTCATATTATCCTATACTCAACTTGCCATTGGTTCCTTTTACCTCTCTCTGGAAGTGTTTATGGGTTCTGTGCCTATCTTGTTCCTCTCCTGCTTACATTTCTGTAGGACCTCTTTGATTTGCCTGAATCAGACAACTAACTGAATATTAAGGCTACTTCTATTCCTGAGAGAATTCAGCTTACAGCTTTTTTTTTTTTTTTTAAATTAATCTCAGTATCATGTGTATAGCCTCATTTGTAAGCATTTTCTTTAGGGTCTCTTTTTCTGCCCTAAATAAGCCTTGTTGGCTCAAAATGATGTTCTTTTTTTCCTGCTTGGAACATGCTTCCTGTAATCGTTTACAGAAAAGAGAGAACTGGCTTACCTTAAACTCAGTGACTGATTGAGCCCTTGCAGCTAAGGCTTGTCATCTTTTTAGGTTCTCTTTGATGACAAGATATTCAGGTGTTCCCTATTTCCAAAATCTCTGATTATCGATCAGAGTGCTTTAAATATAAAGTTATATACTATCAGTAAATAGAATATTTACAAAGAGAGAAGTACATTAGTCCTCTACTAGAGGTCAATGAAGAAGTAGAGGTTGGGGTCGGAATTGTCCCACGGTGCAATTGAAGACTCTAAGGCCTTCATTTTACTATTGTCAGGATCTGGAAAATTAGTGTTTATACTTTATATGTATATAATACCCACAAACCTGTAACATTGTATGTTCCAATACTTACACAAGGTCTTAACTTTGGATCTATGGATGGATTTCAGGATAAAGTCTATGAACCCTAGGAATTATATGATTAGTGTGAATATCCATATGTACATTTTTGTGCAAAGATAGTCCATGACTTTCATTAAAATTTCAAAGGGGTCATTGACACCCAGAAAGGTTAATTAAGAACTGCTGCCATTTAGAAATTCCATGGCAGTCTTCCCATCTTTGGGTAAATCATTTTCCTTTCTACTGTTCTGATTCACAAGGTTTTTCTACATTCTTCTGCTTACTTGTATTTTGGGCTATAAACAATGGTTACCTCTGCCTCAGATGTATATTGATTGCTTTAAAGAAATTATTCTTAACCAATGATGTATCAAATTTAATTGGGAAGGTTTCAACAAAATATATTGCCTTCATCCTCTTCTCCACCCCACACCTTTACCCTAAAGCTGCAGAATTAGAATCTTTGGAGATTGAACTTGGAAATTTGTATTGTTTTTTAAATTTCTTATGAGTTTGATATATAACCCTAATTATGAGCCATTGTGATAAAAGTATTTATATGCTTCCAAAGTATGAATGAGGGATAATGGGAATTTGGAATTGGGATAAGGATATATGAGGCCTGTCCAGAAAGTATCCAGCCATGTAATATGAAAAATAGAGGCATTTATGACTGGGTTTTTTCCAGACAACGCTTGTATTTGTGAAAGAACTGGGTGAAGTGGGCCTCAGCACTCTCTTAAAATCTTAGATGTACCTTAGTTATATTCCTGTAGTATACTTTAGGCCAGAGAAACAGTTTCTGAGTTGGGCTACCTTAGGAGTCTCTGCATGACTTAGAAAGAATCAGACCCTCTTTCCCCAAGACATGAGTAATATAGGCCATCTATTCTGGCACTTGAACTACATACACAGGGAAGAATCTACTCTTCCAGCTTGCCTAACTTGGTCTCCTCACTTTGCTTTACAGATAGCAGTGGCCCTTCCAGCACTGTGTCCAGTGCTGGTCCTTCTTCCCCTACTGCAGTGGATGGTAGCTGCCATTTTGGCTTCAGTGATCAACCCTCCTTAAGTTCACTTGTGACTGAAGAACGTCAAGGCCTTGGGCTTTTCCAGGAGACCCCTGGGAATGGAACACAAGAGCTCCCCATAGAAGGGGAACTAGAGTCTTTTCAACTAAACCAGTGCCCACAGGAACCACCTGTGGAGATCAGCCAGCCATACCAGGAGGCTGCTGAGGAGGTCATCCAGCCATGTCAGCAGGTCCCTGACATTAGCCAGCCATGCCAGCACATCCCTGAAGAGGTCAGCCAGCCATGCCAGGAGGTCCCTGACAGCAGCCAGCCATGCAAGGACACTCATGGTGACGTTAACCAGACAATCCAGGAGGTCCCTCAGAGCAGCCAGCCATATCAGAAGTCCAGCCACCTGTGCCAGAAAACCTCTGAGGAAGCTTGCCAGCTTTACCAGGAGAACCCTGAGGTCAGCCAGCCATACCAGGGGGTCCCAGTGGAGGTTGGCAGGCTGGTCCAGGAAATCCTTATGGAAGCTGGAAAGCCAGCCCAAGAGATCCCTGAGGAGCTCAGCCAGCCATGCCAAGAGTTCTCTGTTGAGGTTGGCAGGCTGACCCAAGAGGCTTCTGCAATCAATCTGTTGTCTGAGGACATCCCTGAGGTTGATACACCATCCGAAGAGTTCCCTGAGGAGAGTGATCTGCAGCTCCAGGAGGTCCCTGTGGATGTTAATCAGCAGTCCTGGGTGGTCCCTGAGGTGACTGACCAGCTGCCTGGAGAGGATGTTCCCCAAGCCCAGTGTCCATCTAGTGATCCAAACCCTCAGAGTCAGTCTCTAGCCCATGACCAGAACTCACCCCTTCCATCAGCAACGTGTGATTAATCATTTTCTCATGAGTGGTGATACACTATACCAGCCATTTGAGCTAGCAACTTTTTCTGTTGACTAACTCACCTGCCAGCATAAGGCCTTGGATTTCACCAGAGGTGTCTGAGGAAGCAGTCCTCTTGGCATGAAGCATACCTGTGCCAGAGCCGGGCTTGGTGAGGAGACAATTTCATGTTCAAAGCAGCCATTGACTCTTCGCCAAGCCACTGGACTTGAATAGGATTTCCTTCAAGGGGTGGGCTGGTCTATCATTACCTAGCCTCCTCTGAGCATCCCAGGAAATCCCAGATTGTTAAAGGAAATGCCTCTTAACTGCTGAAGACACCATCTGGGCATAGCAAGTGCAAAAGGCAACTCCAGAGTCTCCACTTTTCTAAGGAAATATTCACAACTTCTCAAGGTACCCTTAGACCATACATGCATTCAGAGAGACTCTTGTCTTTGCTGGCATTCCTCAGGTGGGCCCAGGATGGCTGTCTGAAATATCCAGGAAAAAAGAGTCTCCTTCCCAAACAAACATCCATCATGGCCACTTATCTTTAGACTGGGCTTATGGGTATTTCAAGTGCTCCCTCTGCCCTAGTTCTGTTTCTCTGGGCAGTAGCTCTATGGAAAAATAGGTATTAGATTGCTGTGAACATTTCAGAGTAACTACTTCAAGTGCTCTGGAGGTTCTTGGCCAATCTGTGAAGCTGGGCCTCCTTTTGTTGTGGGGTTTTTTTTGGCTTAGGAGATGCTGTAGTAGAGAAAATC
The DNA here is from genome assembly GCA_004026885.1 of Lyroderma lyra. NCBI lineage: Eukaryota > Metazoa > Chordata > Mammalia > Chiroptera > Megadermatidae > Lyroderma > Lyroderma lyra. Next base: position 33,283 of record PVJL010007802.1, on the reverse strand, counting down.
AGGTTCTATTTTAAGCAGTCAGTGGAGATCAATACTGTACAGACATGGGCAAAGTTTATACACACACACACACAGAAATAAATAAATAAATAAATAAATAAATATATATATATATATATATATATATATATATATATATATATATATATATATATATTTCTGTAATGCCAGGGACAGACTGGCCAAAGACTGAACACTCCAGTGTCCCCAAGAGGTTTGTACTTTTATCATTTATATCATTGTGTCTTTAAGGCCAGGTGTGATTATTAAGCTTTTCCCAAAGATCTGGGGATGGGAATGGGGGTGGGTATGAGGGGTAATGTGGTCATTGGAGTGGGGGGCCGGAACATTATGAGTGCTCAATAAATATGAAATAATGAGAATGGTGGCGGTGGTGATGTCCTTGTAAAATATGACTTTGAGTCAGTCATGTCTGTGACTGAATTAATCTGAACCAGCCAAAAGCCTTTGTAGTTGAGCAGGAATGGGCAATAACAATAGAGAGAGATCAGGTGCCCCAGGAGGTCCCTATGACAATCAGCCCACCACCTCAAAATGTCTTAAATGAGCAGTGTTTCAAGGGAGAGAGGTTGTATCTCTCCAGAGGGTACACAATGCATTCTCACCAACTCATGGGAATTACCCTCTTAATTTTTCACTCTGATGATTTGGAGTATCAGGAGGAGTTGACATAAAGGGGTGATGTCTTTACCCCCTTGACATCTTTACATTGGGACAGTCCAGAACATTAGGAGGGCTGGAATTTCCCCTGGCCTATATATCCATGTTCACAACTTAGCCTCTCCTGACATGCCCAGGACTATAAAGGAATTCAATGCAGAGAAAATTCAACATTTTACTCCATGAAAATCCTGACTGCACAAGTGAGAGGTGTTTATAACCTCAATAAGCTCTGGATCTCTTAGGGCCCCTCAGTTCCTTACCTCTTTGGTGTTACCCTATATCTGATGCTGGTTATTCATTCAGTCCTTAGTTCTTGACCACATGGTATGCAGATCCCCTTCCCAGGAGACCCCTACCTCTCTTCCCTTCCCAAAAACCAAATGTATGTCCCCACCCTTGGTTCCTATTCCCCATACGCAGGCATTCTCATCCATTTTCAGAAGTTACTCTGGCTCCTTATCTTTTTCTCCCTACATCCACCCTATGTTCTCTGGCTTCCGTGGGTCCTGGAATTGCTTCCAGTTATCGAGATAAATGACTGTGCTGGGAGAAGCAGAGAGGAAGCCAGGGCCCAGCAACTAAGCAACGTGAGGTGTCAGAAAAAGCCTAAGCAGTACATCTGTAATGAACTTGATTTATTGTTAGAGTTGGAGGCGGCTGTTAACAGCAGCTGGGAACTACAGCGAGGAGTGGGGAGGAGCAGAGCACAGCAGCACGGGGAGGGTGGGAGCTAGGAAGAACACGGGCGGGCTCGTTTATGATTTCCACAGTCACTTGGCAGAGAAGCCCCGGAGCCCTGACACGCGGCTGGGTTTCTCAGTCCAGCAGTCGTCTGGCAGGGCTACCCATTGGCTTGCTTGGGGTGGGGTCCTCTCCTGAGATGGATTTGCAGCCTCTTTTCATCTCACACAGTAGAAGTTAAGCTTTAGCTAGCTCGGTTTCTTCTCCCTTTCCTTCCTTCCTCTTTTTCCCCAAGTCCTCTGGCATGGCCTCCACCTCCCACATCTTCTGGCCAAGAGTTTGGAGTTGGAAAGGCAGCCAGTGTTCCCATTTCAGCTGCAGGATGGCATAGTGGAATGTTGGGGGAGTCACACATTGCTGAGGGGTCAAATGTTAGGATGTCAGGCAGTAGCTTATTTTTAACCCATTACACACCAGGCCACAGCAGATGATCACATGCAGAGAAGCCAAGCAGGGGATGAGAAGGGATCAGGATAATTGGAATGGGTGGGTGAAAACTTCAGGTCAGGAAGCTTGGAAAATTCTAGAATTGAGGCTGGGCTCTTCTTGCCTCTTTGTGCTGCCCAGTAGGCCTGGTCTGGGCATAGCTCTGGGATGTGAATGGTATGAAACAGGCGCTGGGAGGATAAGCTCTTGTCTTCTCTCACCAGTCTGTTGGTCAAAAGAGCTTCAAATTTTGAACTGAGACATTCAGATGTGGAGGAAAGCAGTGGGGCAGTGTAGCAGCAGTGTACCCCCAGACCCCCGCTGGAACCCAGACCCTGGTGGGTTAGGGGATGGGAGATGGAGAAAAGGGTGCAGCAGCTCTGGGCACATCACTGACAGTATCCTGCCCCTAGGTCACATAAGTTACTATTGGAAATCCTTCCTGGGGATGCTAAATAAATAGAGATAAAGAGGTCCCTGGAGCTGGGGATAAGACCTCCCTTCATGAGGGAGGAGGTTGCTCTGAGGCCCATCCTCACTCCCCACCCAACACCAGCATTTGGCAGTGCTAGGAGAGAGTGTCGCTCCAGGGTTCTTGGGTATCAGATGACCTCCTATTCTAAATTTGTGCCCTCCCCCTATCCTATTCCTGTTACCTTTGGTTTTGAGATTTCTCTCAGATACAGATGATGGGAAGGAACAACCCTCTCCCATTTAGCCCAGCCCAAGTTCCCACAAGACATCCTGTTCCCAACCCGCTCCTTCCCCAGCTCCCATGTCCCCCAACCCCAAAGGACTCAGCAGTAGCCATTCTCTAAGGGAGCTGGGGGAGTAGATCCTTGGGGAGGGGAGAGTGGTTCCTTTAGAACTCAATCTTGCAGGCTGGGAAGGACTCATCCTGCATGACCACGGTACTGCTGCTAGCCAGGACCAGGACGTTCAGTTGTTGCTGCTGTTCATGGGTCTGCTGGTACCACTCACGAGTCACCTCCGTGTCATGAGTAGGGATCAGAGTCACCTAGGAGGTAGACAAGACATGCCAGAAGTGAGAAAGTGAAGGGAAGGTAAGTGAAGGGGATGGGGCACCTGATGGTCCAAGAAGTAGTCCCACTGCCCATAGAAAGGGCTCAGTCCTTTTATAAATAAATACTGTGTTCCACTATTGCCTGAGTAAGCTTTGACGAGACTGTCTCCTTGGCATCCCTTGCCACTCACCTGAAGATTCTCCCCCCATTGGGCCTTTCCCTCCAGCAGGGCATCTAGCACAGCCCGGCTTGGCTCGCCATTAGCAGGGTCATTCCCACTGACCACATAGTAGGATGCACGCACTCGTCGGAAGAAGTCAAGGTCAGCAGTCTTGCCACTGCAATGATTCGGGATATAGGCGAGATCCACATATACAGGGGGGCCAGTACCGCCCTTGGAACCCAAGGCTGCTGTAGAGACAAGCCAAGACTCATTGTAGAGGGAAAGTAGTCTGCTTTTGGCAACCTTCTCCCTTCTTCCCTCCCTCCCAATCCTGGAGCCTTTGACCAAACCACACCCAGCCCCAATCCATAATCTCCCACTTTTCATGTCATACTTACTCGGTCCTGCCTTGAGTCCATTGACTAGGCTTTTTGACATGGGGCTGTGTCCATCCCTTTCCTCTGCTGGGGTGACCTGGCTTGGAGTGCTGCGTGGTCGGGGTGGGACCCGGGATGCTCGATCTGCAGGACCTTTACCAGGGGTGGGGGAGCGTTTTCCCCGAAGATCTAGACGCCTGGCAGGAGATGCTGGCTTGGCTCTGCCTGGGGCCCTGCGCCCTACTCTGCCCTGTGCTTTCTCTTTTTCTCGTAGCCTCTCTACCCTTCCAGACTCAGAGCTTAGCCCCTCAGGGTCAGCCATGCACACATCAGGGCGGGGAGGGGATGGGCGAGGGTCTGGCTGAGGGATAGGGGGTGGGTCATGGCCAGGCCTGGGATAGTGAGTTCCACTGACACCCCCAGCTTTGTCCACAGGCAGGAAATCCCCATCTTCATCTGAGTCAAGGACTGCCTCTGCTGTGATGGATGGACACTCCTCAGTTTCTGGCGGAACATCAGAATCTGACTGTGTGGAGCCTGAGTCACTGGCTGACGTTGGAGGTGTCTCATCTGCCACAGGGCATGGGCCCCCTGTGGCCCTGGGGACCCCCGCCCGGCGCCGCCCACCTTTCCCTATCAGTCGAGCTTCCTCAGTTGGGAGGTCACTGTCATTCGTGGATCGGAGCAGAGGTGGGCTCAGGAAGGATGGTGAGAGCTCCCCACAGTGGGCTTGGGACTCAGAGGCACATCCCTGGGGTCCAGCCTCCATCTCAGAGATGCTCCCAGGTGGGGCCCCAGAGGCCCCTCCAGGGCACACTGGCTGCTCAGGGGAGTGAAGCGTGTCAGGCCGGGAGCTCCTCTCAGCTCCCTCAGGCCAGGCACCACGTTCCCAGGCAGGGTAGGCCTCAACCTCTTCTTTCTCAGCCTTGGCTGGGGCTAGGCCTGTGATGTTGGGGCTGGTTTCAGTTGGGCCATTGGTGGCACAATCCTCAGAGGGACCCTGGAAGGGGCTTGGCTTCTTGGGGGCTGCCACTGAGCTCTCCAGGCAGCAGGATTGGGCACCACTGAGCTCTCCATCCACGTCTCCAGGCAGGCTTGGAGCCAGAGCTGGGGCCAAGTCCAGTGAAGCTGGAGGTGCTGGGCTCAGAGGAGTGAGGTCCCAGGGACTGTGGGCAGCTGCTTCCATTCCTGGGACCAGCTCTACAGACCCCTGTTCTGCAGCCTCCAGGCTGGGAGGGAAGCGCTCCGCCACACTTGAAATCACAGGTGTGGTGGCCTCGGAGGAGGAGCCTTCAGACAGGGCAGGTGAGGCAGGACGGGGCAGATTGGAGAGGAGAGGGGCCCCAGGAGAGCTGGGTGATGGCAGCTGAGGCAGTGAGGAGTCCAGGCTGGGGGCCTTCGTCACTTCTAGGTACTCATCATGCCGGGACCTGGTGGGGGGCCCTGGAGCCAGAGCTAGAGCTCGGTCCCCGGAGAAGGCAAGGGAGCCACAGGGTGCCGAACGCGGTTCAGCCGGAGAGGGCAGCTGTGGAGGAGCTGGCTGCAATGAGGAGAAACCAAAGGCTGAAGCAGGGAAGTCCAGACTGGGTCGGGCAGCACCCAGGTAGGAGTCTGAGGAAGGACTAGGATGTGCCTCACTTTCAGGCCACAGTTTGGGGGTCCCCACAGGGATGGGGCGAGGGGGGCTTGGGGATTGGGTCTCTTTCTCTGGCTGGTCCCGAGCCCCCTTCTCTAGCTCCGAGTCACTAGTGCTGTCATCCCAGCCTGATTCCTTGGGAGAGAGGCTTCTCCTATCTGGGCTACAGCTCAGGATGTTGCCATTAAGTGGGGGGCTTGGGCCTTTGCTTGGGGGGATAGGAGCACGGGGAGGTATTGCAGGGGGGGTGAGGCTGTGCTCCATACTTGGCCCTGGCTCAGGCTCCTGCCTGGGGGGTACGGTGGGTCCCACCAGGGCTGCATAGCTGAAGGATGGGGTGTCGAAATGGAGGCTCTTGGGTGAGACAGGAGATGAAAGCTCCTTCTCTGCAGATGTGTTTTGGCCTGCAGCCTCTTCCTTGGTTGAGATGTGTGGGGGCCAATCCCCAGCTGCTCCCAGAGGGGGTTCCCTAGTGGGGCATGCAGGGCCAAGACCAGTAAGCATCATCTGCTCATAGATGTCTGCATACTGAAAGCTTCTCTCATCAGGATAGGGCGTTGGCTCTCTCTGCTCTGGCTCGGCCTGACCAGGCTCTTTGGTGGCATGGCTCTCACTGGCCTCTGGGACCTTTGAGCTACGGGAGCTGCTGTCAGAAGCTCCAGCCTGACCTTCTTCTTCCCTTTTCCCTTCAGCCTTGCAGTAGTCCTTCCCAAGTGGGGAGTATGGCCCACCCTCTAACTCAGCTGCCCCCTCCTGTACTGCAGCCACCACACTGTCATACTCGGCTGTGCCCCAGGAGAAGGGCACAGGAGTGTGTGGCTCAGGGGCAGGAGTTGGGGGAGCTGGAGCTGGGGAGAGAGGTGCAGGGGGCAGAGGTCTGTCCTTGGGCACCCACGGTGGGATGTCAGCCAGCCACGAGTGGGTGGTAGGTTCAGTCCTCATGGGTGGCATGGGCTTATGATCTGGGATAGGGCTCTCTTGTCCTGGGGCCAAAGGAACCCTCTGGCCAACCCTCTCAGGTGGGGAGGCTGGAGGAGAGATGATCTCAAAAGGGGAACGAGTCAGCTTGTCTTCTTCCTCTGGTGGCAGCCCAACTGGTGACTCAGCAAGCCAGCGCTCCACCTCAAGCCCCTTCTGTGATGATGGCTCCTGGAAACCCTTGAAGTCTGCGGCCCAGGGGCTCTGAGGCAGGTGCTCCAAACGGGGCACTTCTTGCTCTTCATCTGGACCCTCATCGAGGAAAGTGCTCTCCCGCTCTTCTGTGTACCGTGGCCGGGTCCCCTGGCCATCCAGCTCATGAGGGAACCAGACCTTCCGCTCGCAGCTCAGCTCCCTCCAGCATGTGGTCTGTTCCAAGGCCACATCGTCTCTGCCCCTCCAGTACCTGTCCTCTTGCTCAGGAGATGTGTCCTCCCAGGTCCGAGCAGGCTCTTTCTGTCCTCCTACTGGCTCCCCTCTGGTTGGAGAGGTTTCCTGCCACTCCTGGACCACATGCTGCTCCTTCCAGTATTTCTCTTCCTGCTCCAGGGCCCTGTCCTTCTGTACTGGGCTCTCTTCCAGCCCCAGAGCTTTGGTTTTTTCCAGCAGAGCTTCTTCCTGCTGTTCCACAGCCTCAGCTTTTTCTGGAGATTTTTCCTCCAGGATCTTCTCCTTTGCTTTCATGGTTTTCTCCTCCTGTGCTGGGCTCTTCTTCTGAATTTTGTCCTGCTCTTCCAGAGCCTTATTGTTTTGTTCCAGGGCTTCATCCTTCCGTCCTAAGGCCCAGTACTTTTGTTCTAAGACCTGATCCTCCTTTTCCAAGGCCTTGTCCTTCTGTTCATGGGCTTTGTCTGTCTGTTCTAAGGCCTTGCCCTTCAGTTCAGGGACCTTGTCCTCTGGAGCCTTGTCTTTATGTTCAAAGTCTCTGGCTTTTTGTTCTAAGGTTTCCTTTTTCTCTTCTGAGATCTTGTCCTCCTGTTCCAGGGCCTTGTCTTTTGGTTGTAAGTCTCTGTCTTTTTGTTCTAAGTGTTTGTCTTTTGGTTCCAGGGCCTTTTCCTTCTTTTCCAGAGTGCTGTCCCTTTCTTCTAAGCCTCTGATTTTTTGTTCTAAAGTCCTATCTTGCTGTTCTACAGCCTCGTTCTTTTCCTCCAGAGCCTCACCTTTCTGACTGATGGCTGTATCCTTCTGCTTCAGAGTTTTGTCCTGCTGTAGGACCTCATCCTTTGGCTCTGGTCCCTTATCCTTCTGTTCTGAGATTCTGTCTTTTAACTCTGGAACTTTACCTTCCCACTTCATGGCAATGTCCTCCATGGCAGGGCTTGACAAAGACTCAGGACTTTTGGTGAGGGAACTATCAGGTGTCAGAATGTGGTCACCAGGGCTTGTGATCACTCCAGGTGAGTGCTTCCCATCTTCCAACAGAGTAGAGTGAGAGAAGAAGCTGGCAGGTAATTTTCCATCAGGGCTCTCATCTGTGATATCTGCCTGCGCAGAGGGTCCAGTGTTCCCATCTGTGAGAGGAGACACTGTGGCTGCATGGAGTTCTGGAATTGACACGGGGGCTTGGTGCTGAGAAGTGTCCTCAGCCTGCATCAGAGGCCCCTTTTCTTCCTTTCCAAGGCTTAGTTCCCCAAACTGGAGGGTACCAAGGCTTTCTGGAGACAGCTGCTTAGAAGAGATATCCAGAGAGGTCTCCTTGCTGGGACTCTCTTCTGAAAGTGACTGGGTATCTTCTGGAGATGCTTGTGGCCAAAGGTCTTTGTGTAGGTGCTGCTCCATCAGGCCACAGGGAGACCTGAGGATGGCTTCCTGGTTGGCCATGTCTGGGGAGACCACACTGAGGACAGAGAGGGACTCTGCATCATCAGGGGAGAGGCTTCGGTCAGGAATTTGGAGCACCTCATCTTTCTGAGGTTCGCCAGGTTCTTGAAGTGATGTCCTCAAATCTCTGGCAAGGGTTTCTGTTCCCAGAATTGGACCTGTGGGCTCTGGTGCCTCCACTGTCTCAAAAACTATTGCTTTGTCCTGTTCTGGCAACAGCTGGATGGTATAGCCTGCATGTCCCCCAGCAATGTTGATGGGTGTTTCTTGGGCCTCGGGGCTCCTAGGAGGAGACACTTTTTTCCCCTTCTCTAGTTTGTCATCTTCAGGCCCTGGCTTAACTGTCTCCTCTGCAGCATCTTCCTTGCCCACACCTGGGGTACGCCTAGTATCTCCCCAGGAGCCTGCTTCCTGAAAGTCTTGGGGTTCAGACTTTTCTTCCACTGGGGACTGATGAAAGGGTGTGTGGGTGGCACTGGGTGGGCCAGATGGTGGAGGAGAGGCCATCTTCACTGTGCTGTCATCTGGGCTGAGACAGCGCTCCTCCAATTCTCCAAGGGCTGGTTCCCCTGGATATAGGGCGTGGCCAGGGGCACTGAACATCGTGGTTCCATATTGACTGTGAAGTTTCTCAGATATCTTTACATTTGCAGTCTGCTCTTTCTCTTCCACAGCTCTCGCTCCAGGCAAGCCCCTCCCTATGAGCTCCCCTTTCTTCTCTGACTCTCCAGTTACAGAGAAATCCTCACAGGGTGGTGATTTGAAGCCCTTGTCTTCCTCTAGTGAGGAGGTAGGTGAGATGGTACCAGCTGATGGCACATAGTCCAAGCCTTGAGTAGCTTCAGTGCGGGATGACGGGATGCTTGTGACTGTGTCAAGCAGCAGGGAGCTCTTGCCTGTCTCCTCTGTCTGGGGAGCTGTGAGTGAAGCCACAGACTGGTCCTCAGCCACAGATGTGGCAAAAGAAGAAAGCTTGTCACACTCTGTGATTGAGGTAGCCGAGGACACGTGCTCCTCTTCAGCCAAAGGGGCAGCCACCATATTGGAAGTGTAGGTGAGTTCAGTCTCTGGTGCTCCATAGCCTTTGCTGGAGGTGACAGGAACAACACTGTCTGCAGGTTGGCTAGCCTCAAAGGAGCCAGGACCTTCAGGACCAGGAAGGTCATATGTACTTGCAGGAAATCTAGGTGGAGCTGGGCGCTCCTCTGGCTCATCATGAATCTCCTCATCTGAGATGGTCTGCTCGGTCTCTGAGTAGCCAGGGATTGTCTCATCCTGGATGTAAGAGACATGCTCAGTGGCTCCTGCAGGTGTGGCCAGGCTGCTTAGGAATGATGAGGTCTCCTTCTCAGGTGCCTTGCCCTGGAGTCCCAGTTCTCGGCCCCTGAGAGCCTCCCTGCCTCTTGGCGTTACCTTCAAGGCTTCCTGCATATGTTTTTGGTAAAAACCCTCAGCCTTTGTCTCCTCCTCTTCCTCCTCATCTGAAGGGTGCAACTCCTCCATTTCTTCTAACTCAGCCTTCTCTATCACATCTTCCTTTACCTCGGGTTCGCTTTCTTCTCTGGCTTCTGTTCTCTCGGGGGGCCTTTCTGCTTCCTTCTGCTTCTTTTCCTCCTGGGTCTCTTTCTCTTCCTCTGTTTCAGCCCCAGAGTCTGGGCCTCTATCCTTGCTGCCTTGTTCCTCAGGGATGTCTGGGACAACCTCTTTCTCCTTCACCACAGACTTTGCTTGTTCCAGCCCTGGGACAGAGGGTAGTGTCCCGTGGACAGCTGTGCTTGGAAGTCCCTCCTCCGCAGTTTCTGGAGGGAGTGGTATCTCTCCTAGTCCCATGTCCCTTTGTTCGGCCAGCAACCTCCTCTCCTCACGTTTCATCTCCTCAAAGTCCTGTGTGAGGTCCTCTGGTGAAGACAGGGTCAGCTCCCTGTGCCCACTGACTGTTGGGAGTGGTACAGCACCCTTCTGGGCTGGGGGTGTCCGGGGCTCAGAGGACAGCTCCTTCTCCCCACGGGCAGCCCGGCTCTTGTCCACCTTGATTCTGCCAGGGGCCTTGGCTTTGTAGAGGGTCTTACGTACCTCAGGGGTAAAAGGCTTCAGGTCTGGCTTGGAAATCTTCTTGATCTCAGGTTTGGTGTCTTTCCTTTTCTCCTCCTTCTTGGCATCCTTCTTCTCCTCCTTCCTTCCTTCATCTTTCTTGAGCTCCTTCCTCTCCTTTTTTATCTCTTTTTTCTCTTTGTCTTTTTTCTCTTCCAGCTTTGAAATCTTTTCTTTCAGGTGCTTCTTCCCCACCTTGTCTTTGATCAGCTTTCGCTTCTCTGCCTTCAATGCCTCACTCGTCTCTGTTCTCACCCTCTCAGGTTTGGTAGGTTTCTCTGGGGGCTTTTCAGATGATTCTTTTACCTTCTTCTCTGACTTGCCTAACTCCTTGGCCAGTTCTGAGCGGGCCTCCTTGGCTCCTTCTTCAGCCACTTCTTCCCGTTTGGCCAGCTTGCTCACAGCTGTCTTAGTAGCAGCCTTGAGGCTCTCCTTGCTGTCAGCCCGCTGTTTGATTTTGCTGGGTTTGAGGTTGGCAGGCACAGCCCCAGCAGTCAGGTCCTTCTGCGTGGCCACAGGGTACCGCAGGAAGTCCAAGTGACGAAGCTTTTCCAGGCCCTCCAGGATCTTGTTCTGGGGAGCATTCCCTGGAAAAAGCACACGCACAATCTTCTCAGTAGGGCTGGCTGGCAGCCAGACCACCAGCGCAGTGATGGAGGTCAGGTAGGGCACTGAGATCTCAGCTTCCTTTCCATTCGCCAGCACAATGCCTGTCTTAGCTTTACTATTGCCTGCCCACTTCTGCATGAGAAACTGCATCTCCTTGCTATCCTTAACAGGGTTGAGGACGTACATGTCCAGCCGGCCCACTCCCATCTTGTGGAAGAGGGTCAGTGGCTCAATGGTGTTGCTGACCACACGGTACAGAGGCTCGGCTTGGATGCCCAGGCGGTTTAGGTGCTGCAGAGTGAGGCAGGCCTCCTCAATGCTGCGCTTGGCCTTCCGGGAGGCATCGGGCAGCCGCAGCTTATCGGGCACATTGAAGAAGACAACTCCAAGCTCAGGAGAGATGAGGTTCTTCACCCAGTCACTGTAGCTGCTGGAGCCCTGGGACTGCTCCTCCTCCAGTTCTGCCACTTTGCGCTGCAGGAGTCCGTTGATGCCGGGCAGGTTGTCTGCCCCAATGTGTGTGAGCAGCACAGAGTCAATGCGGTCCAGGTGCCGCACCAGCTTCCAGAAGCAGGACTTGCGATCAGAGCCACCATCCACCAGGATGTTGAAACCATTCACGGCAAAGAGAGCAGAGTCCCCGCGGCCGCCAGGGAAGATGTAGCAGCAAGGCTTGGAGAGCTTGAGGAAACCCCCTGAGGTAGGGGGCTCTAGCAGGTCAAAGGGGGATGGCACATCCACGGTCTCAGAGACATACTCGGAGAACTCAGCCACACCATCCATGGTGGGCAGCACAGGCTCAGGGTTTAGTCGGAGGTGTAGAGTCTCTTGGGAACTGAAAAGTCCCAGATGGCTCCAATCACCCTCCCCTAAGCAGGACACAGTGAGGAAGGCTTGGATCGCAGGGTCTCTATTGCTCAGCAATTGGGCAATCTAGAGAAATGGGAGAGAGAAGGCTGATCAGGTCATTGGCATTGTCTTAACCCGACTCAGATTTAGTCTGCTCATCTTCACCTCTCTCCAAGGTGATCTCCTCCCTTTCTATCAGGACCCCCAATGGTCAAACAATATGAGATTTTTCCCTTCCTTGAACCCCTCCCCCACAGCTCTAGTCCTATCTCATTTTCTGTTCCTCCCAGACATGCAGACATTGAACTTACCTCTGGGTTGTGAAGGACCTGCACAAAGTTTTGGTAAGAGTAGGTGCCACTCTGTAAAATGAGGTCTCCCCCTGGCTCTAAATTTTGCCCACTCAAGATGAGTAGTTTGTGAGCTGACGGGCTGCTAAGGAGATGGTGAACCTAGAATAGAAGGAGGGGGCTGGTCACAGATGTAGAAAACCCAGGGAAAGTCTTTGAATGTTCCTATTTTCCCCTCAGTACTGCAAGGTTATGTTCCCCACTGATAGTACCACAACACCCGCAGCGTGGTGCTACGGATTGTACGGCATCTTAGATGACAGAGAGAGAATGGTTCAAAGCCAAGTCCGGGAATCCTTGGCCTTATAGCAGTAGCACTGGCAAGGGTAGGTTATAGTGCTTTCGGCAGGCCCTTGTGGCAAGGCACAGGCCCTGGCCTTACCTCAGAGCTGATGCTGTCGGCACTGGGGTTAACCAGGATTATGGTCTCTAGGATCTCACTCTGGTGGCAGAGGGTCCTTTGGCCTGAGGGAAAGATGCAGGAATTTGTACTGAAGAGAGTAGGCACAGACTAAAATACAGAGGCATTGTGTGGGGCAGAGGAAAGAATGCACTGACAGAAAAGGGGGCTTAAGAGGAAGCGAAGCCTGGCTATCCTTAGATCCTGCTACTTTGTATACTGCTGAGTAAGGTCTAGGGACTAGCTCCTCTAGCCCTTCCCTTTCAGGGTTTCCTCCTCCCCTCTCCCACAGTCTATCTTCTCCCTCCCTTCATCTGCCACACCCTCTGCCTGGAACTCCCGCCTCAGACTGCCAGGATGACAAGAAGCTTTTGTCCCTCTCTAACACTAAGCTCCTGGTGCTGCCTGGGGATGGGGGTGGGTGGTGGAGGGGGTTGCTCAGCTGGAGGGAGGGCTCCTGGTACTATCCGCACTCTGCTCTCTCCTCTCCAGCTTGCCTCTACTTTGAGCTTTCGAGCCAGCCGGGAGCCTGGAAATAAGGAGCTGGGTCCTCCTGTGCAGTGTCTATAGACTCCCCATCTCCTTTTCCAACCCCCATCCAAAGCCAGAATTCCTATTCCAAAAAAATCAGAGAACTCTGTACTATCTAAACCAGGGTGGTTCAACATGCAGCCCAGAATGCAGCCCGACACATATTCGAAAATGTTCTTAAAATGTTATAAGAATTTTTTTGCGACCTTTTTTTTTTTTTTTTTTTTAGCCTATCAGCTATTATTAGTGTTTGTGTATTTTATGCGTGGCCCAAGACAATTCTTATTTAGTGTGGCTTAGGGAAGCCAAAAGTTTGGATATCCCTGACCCTTGGGGTTTTACAATTCAAAGAGTAGAAATAGGACTGTCACTTCTTGTTCTGTTCTCTGGTTCCTCAGAGGCCAAGCCTGCACTCACAAGCATGCACGCACCCAATCATACTGTTTCCACCACCGAAGTTTTCCCAGTTTCCTCTCCCACGTCACCTTCAAGTCCCCAGACTCCAGAAAGGCCTGGCTCACTACCCTACCACCCATCCCTTGTGAACAGCTTCTCTTCTCCTCCTTGCTCCCCACGGGCTGTCTGCCATGGAGAAAGATAAGACACCCTCAAACCCCCCCTATTTACTTCTCTTCTCAAGGCTCCCATTAAACACCAAGTAACGCAGCAAAGAACGTGGCAGGTTGGACAGAAGATACTGAAGGAGGAGCTGCTGTCCCTGCCCTTGCTCACAGTGGAGTTACCTCACAGAGAGGTTAATAGATGGCCTGGGGAGTCTGGAGGATATTGGTGAGAGGGCTCATAATCCCTCAGCAAGACCCTCTTCTGTGACCCAGCTCTCTCCTCTTTCTGGGGCTCTGACTCGGGAGCCAGGGGCCACAGCATTCATCAAGTGGAAGAGCCTTGGTGCCAGGATCAGGCAGATCTTGCAGCAAGGGGCTGCAGTTGCAACTGCAGGGGAAGTAAACTATATGTCGGAAGACCCAATCCCACACAGGTTGGGTCGGCCGGGAGGAGCTCAAGAGGGCACTTGGGAATTGAGAGAAGCTTTGAGGTCTGTTCAGAGGAAGGCAGAGGGAGGGCTTGAGCAGGTGAGGGATATCAAGGTTGGGGAATGGCTGGCCGGAAGCTAGCTCTAAGCAGTTTAGATTTAGAAGGGCAATTCCTACCCCTACCCCTGCCCCACCACAGCCACAAGAAGTCTCACATTTCAGGTAGGAGGGTCAGAAAGAGAAATATCTGTGGTACAGACTGATATGCCCCCTATCTACCATCCCCCTCCCCGCAATCTATCAATCCTCGCCTGGTTATAACCGCCAGACTTCTCTGATCTCAGTTTCTGTCTTTTGGCCCAAGACCCTCTCCCTCACCCAAGTGCTCTCCAGTCCTGACTGGCAACTACATGCTTCGTATCTTGTGCCCCTCCTTTTCAGGCCCAGAAGAAAAGGCTGATTCTTCCGCTCCCCCAGAAATCCCACCGAAGGGAATGGACTTGTTTTTCCCTTTTTCTTTAGAGAGGACTTCTTGTGAGGCAGGGGTGCTTCTCTCGGCCAGTGATGGGGTGGGGGCAGGGTGGGCTGCGGGTGCCGAAGCGGAGCCGGCAGGAGGGCAGGTGTCTCCGCAGTGAGGCCGAGGGGAGGTGTGGGGGGGCGCTCGGGCAGCTGCAGTTTGCCGCAGTGTGTGAGTGTGTGTGAGTGTGCGCGCTGAGCTCAGGCTCCAGCTCCGCCCCCACCCCAGCATGACAAGTCATTTTCTTGGCTGCCTCTGCATGGGGGGGTGGGGGTCGGGGACACAGAGGGGAAGATGAAACTGGCTCCTCTGTTCAAGAGCCCCCATCTTGGGAACAGAAGAGATGAGGTGGGGGTGGGGCTGAGACCGGGGACCTGTGGGGTCGGCAGCACTGGGAATGCAGGGCAGCTGCTCTGGAGAGAGCGTGCTCTTAATCTCCAGAGTGGCCTCTCAGTCTCCGGAGGGAGCCAGAAAGGGATGGGGGGCTTAGAGTCCCAATCTCAAGCTAGTCGCAGGGAAAGGGGTGCCGAGAGCCCACTGGCAAATAGGTTGGTCGGTGAAGAGGCACGTGCCACGTCTTAATGACCCCTTCCTCCCTTCTTTTCCACGGTGTCCCCCACCTTCCCTTACTTGGCAAAAACTCGCCGCCCCGCTCACCCCAAGCACAGGAGCAGCTGAGCAATCTAGCAGCTGACACCCAGAGAACCTCCCATTAGGTGCATTCCCATAACATCCGCCTTTCCCTCAGATTCTTCTGCCCCTGCCCAAAGGCACAGCCCCCAAACTCCTCCAGCGCCCCAGGCTGTCAGGTTGAGCCAGTGACACCACTCTCTGCTGTTGCCCCCAAGCGGATGTCTCCCAGCCCCTCCCTGCGCCCCCACCCCCGGACCCCGGTCAGCCTGAGAGGTGGAATGTCACTGTCTTCGTTCCATTGGCCTCTGCCTGTCTCTGGGTCTAGGCTGGCCCCATAGCCAGTACTATTCATTTCTCTACGTCCCTCACCCTGCCCCATCCCGCTGGGCCGTTTCCAGACACACCAGATTAAGTATCAACTCCCTTCCCGTTAGCCCCATCCCACCTCCTTATTACAGCAACCCTCACCCCCACCCCCCATGTCAAGCTCTTGGGTTCTGTTGGTTCTTACCCTGGGTGTGGGAGGGAGCCCCTCATGGAGGCTGCAGCTCCGGCCTCAGCCGGCAGCTTCAGGGAAGAGTCTGCGGCACTTGGGGTGGGAGTGGGGGGGGGGGCACTCGATGGGGAGGGCGGCGCCAGGGCGGGGAAGAGGGGCTGGTCCATGACGAGGCATTGGAGACTTAACTGTTTCTTTGCCTTCACAATGTCAGTGCTCTCTGGTGCTTCTGTGGGGACTGAGGAGTTGTCTGACAGCTCAAAGAGCCAGCCAGGGTGGTCTCCAGTGGCCCAGAGGACCCTTCTCCCCCATCCCTGCTTAGTCAAGAAATACTCTGTTAGAATCAGCCAGAAGACCAAAGCTCTGTGCTAAAGCACACTTTGAGGGATACAGGAGGTATGGGCTGCCGGGGCCCTCCCCCTTCACTTAGGAACCATCTGCTGTCTTTCCTCTCAGACACAGGGAGTGACCTTCAATCCCTGGAGGAGCAGGAGACAAAGGGACTTGGGGCCCGAAAGTGTGGGGTGGAAGTGAGGGGACCACTTGAGAGGAAGCCTGGGGACAGGAGTTGTGCTGAGTTCTACCAGCTTCTGAGGCACAGCTGCAGAAACCAGGGGAGACATGGTCCTAGACAATCTGGGGTGGGGCACAGGGACCCTGGGAGCATGCAGTCCTGTGCCAGTGCAGCACAGCACAGTAACCACACAGACTCTAAAACCTGGAATTCTTGGGTCTCTGGGTACGAAGAGGCAGGGTGTTTTCTGTCTCTCAGTGAAAGAGTTAACAGGGACCAAAGAGGATCACCAGGGTTCCAGGCCTAAGCAAGCTTTTCTTACTATAGACCAAGTATTAAATGTAACATAAAGTATGCTTTGGATTTTAAAAAAAAATCTTATGACTTTGTATAATAGATAGAATGTTGGTTCCCTGTTCTCTTCTTGTTTCGGCACTTTTTTGCTGCTTTGATGTCTCAGTCTTAAACTATATTAATCCTTTTAATATTGGCACTGTTTCCCTTAGTCTCTACCTCTGTCTCAGATTTAGTGATATGTTCTAGCACTCAAAGGAAGGATCTGGAGAGCTCTAGCACTCAGTTCCAACCGAGTCATGCTCAGGCTCCCCACATAGTCCTTCCCTGCCCTCTTCCCTTCCATTAAACTTCCCCAGTCCTGGCCAACTGCTAATGCCTTCCCCACATTTACATCCACCCACTCATACCCCAGCACCAACCCCACCCTTGCCCTAGGGTGCCAAGTACAGCTTTTGAAGGTCAGAGAAGCCAAAATAGTCTCTGCTCTCAGCATCCCTCATCCTCCTTTAACTGCCGCCAGAAGAGAGGAGGAGCTGAGTCACCAGTACTGGTGTGTGTGTGTGGGGGGG
>PVJL010007802.1:0-16484 GCA_004026885.1 Lyroderma lyra | reverse complement strand
TTATCCTTCAGCCCTCCCCCTCTGAACAGCCACCTACCACAACCAACTCTTCACTCCAGTGTCCCAAGGCTCTGCTGCAGTGAAATGATGAGATGCCAAAGAAGAGAGAGATCTGAGCCCAGACACAAAGTGAAATCCAAAGTCCTGGATTTGAGACCTGACTCTACCATTTTACTAATCATGCCATTAAACAAGTTACTTAACCTTTATGAAAGCGTGCTTTCTAAACTATAAAATGAGCATAATATTAGCACTATCCCCCAATAATGCTGTGAGGAGTTTATGGCATAACATATAAAAAAATGCTTCATTCCTAGAATCCTAAACCTGCCATCTACAAATGCACTAGACATCTGTCTCCCTTTCATAGAAAATTTATGAGAGGTCACCTAAGTGATCAGGGAAATCCTAAATCAGAATTTCAGGGCAGACCAACTCTTGGCTCCCAGGTAAACCCAGAACTGGAAGTGCCTGCAGAAAGTACTATTCATGTCCCTGCTTTTTCATTTTAGACAGTGAGGTAAAACCCATTTGTAGCGGCCAATGTAGCTGCTCTATTAATTCAGAATGGCTTTCACGTTTTCAGGTAGCAGAACTAGTACTTCCTAAGCACATCAGTGGTAATGGAGAGCCAGACAAGAGGCCTTCAAACTGGTCCTTTAGCCTAAGTGTTTTAAAGTCCTAGAATATCAATCATGAATTATAAATTATGAAGCCCTCTCCCTTTTCTATAGGTGCCCAATAGTAGAAATATCAGAGTGTTATTTAAGCTCAGTTTTCCACTGTCTTGTTTGCTTTATAAGGCTTGGAAGCTCCAGATTTTTTGCAAGGGTTAGAAAGTAAGGCTCCAAGTCACCATTAGAGACCTGACTCCATGGTGCAAAATTCACCTAGGAAACACACTACCAGATATGACCTCTAGAAGGAGCTGGACCACTGACTGTCCATCAGAGCGTCCCTCCTTTTCTGTGTGTGAGGGTGTGGAAGGGGAGGTGGCTAGGAATGATTACACTCTCCCTGTTGCTGTAGGATACATTTTTGTCCCCTTTTGCAATACGTCAGCCCAGGGCTTGAGGAGAGGTGAGAGGTATGGTGGCCCAGCCTGTGGGGTAGGCAGAAAGGATTAAGTCATAAGGTGCTAGCATATCCCCTTGAGCCCATTCCAGCAGACTGGTTCCCTTTGCCTCCCCATTAAAGGAAGGCTGAAAGGAGGGGCAGTGTCTGCAGCTGCTCTGGACTGACTGTTGTTTGTGGGGACAGCTGGAAGAGGAGCCAGCAGGGGTGGGGCTGTGGCTGTCTTGAGCCTTGTGGGTTTTTCCAGGAAATTCTCCACTGTTCTCCAGGGATATAGTCAAGCCACTATAAAAATGTCCAAATTAAAAAAAAAAATCAGTAGGCTAAAGTAAGCCCTGATCTTGATCTTGGGTGTACCACCCTAAGCCCCTTGAGGACACCATGGTATAACTCTTTGAAAAGATCTAAAATATATATATATATATGTAAATATTAGTGCTTGTTTCTGAGAGGTCTCTGAACATAGCTATGTATCTCCTTACAAGCATCTTCCCAAGCATCCCTGCATCTTTTCTCAAAATTATTGTTAAATTTATTGGGGTGACATTGGTTAGTAAAAATTACAGGTTCTAGGTGTACAATTCTACAGTATAGCATTTATATGTTGTATTATGTGTTCATCACCCAGAGTCAGTTCTCTTTCCATCACCATTTATCATCCCTGCATCTTAATTTCAAGAATGGCTAAGTATTTTTGGTTTAAGTTCTTTTCATTCATACATCATTCCAGAAAGTGGCCTAATTTTAAGTCTCTGTGGTCAAAAGGACAAGGTTAGAGAATTCAGTGTAAGTTATTAATATCAGCAGATACTCCCCAAACTTCAGTCATTAATTTCATCCACTTTCATCCCCTTATCCAACCTTGCACCAAAGCTCCTAGGAATAATAAGTGGTAAAACTATGAATATTCGATCACCAGTGATCATTAAGGAAGCCATGACATGAATAAATAGAAGGTAGTCTCAAAACAGTGAGACTGTGAAGCTAGTCACATCAAGAAGATGCTAGCCTCACATTTTTTAAAATGCTGCCCATATTCCTAAGATAATGAAGCATCAGTCAAATTCAACGTGTCTTCTCACTCCAGGAGCATCTCTAGAGGAGTCAGTGATCAGGGAAATGACTAAAGATGTAGCAGTTAGCAGGAGGAGCGGGACGAGAAAGGAGGTGACTATCTGCCAAACTGAATAATTGAGATTATCTATATAAGATATGAATTCAGTCATTTGATGCAGTAACTGTTCAGTTGGATGGATTTTATATTCCATAAAGGCACTGATCCATGGGTTGGTGTGTCACCATTTACCAACAACATGACCAGAATGCCCAGCACTTTTGTAATGGGATGTAGGGCTTTCTGCAATCTCCCCACAGATACTGTCATAAAATGATATTTCCTAAAGTATTATTTACTCAAATCCTTGACCCATTTCTTCCACCCAGCAGAATGCAAAACTGCATCATGTGAACTTGGATCTCTCTGAGTCAAATCTCAGAGTGTGACCAGCTCATGTAGCAATAACTCCAGGAGTCCCTGCTTCCACATTGGATCTGATGGAGCTCATCAGCCTTTGGCACCAGATTTCTGCTCTGCTCTGTATGTTTGTTGGCTGATCCAAAGGAGGGACCAGAAATCCTGAAATTTGGAGAACAGGCTGTGCCATCTGAAGGAAATGCTAAGAAAGGATCTAGGAAGGTGAGTGGGGGGATTCAAGAGTCTTTGTTTAAGGAAGCAAGGAGGCTGGGGTGCACAGAAAGGGGAACACACACACACAAAGATGGGATTTTGCATGGGAGATGATTGATCACTCAAGAGAAGTACCTCGTTTCCTTAGCGCACATCACCAGCTGTCCATAAACCACCCTTTTCTCAGGTAGAAAGTATATTCTCCATGCTCTTTCCACCATCATCCCATCTGTCTTCAAATGTACTGGTTACCTGGGAATAACTGTGGAGCTTTATACCTTTCCTGAGGAGTCCCTCCCTTCTCCCCAAGCCAAATATCTTCTGTGACCAACCCTCACCCAAAGGATTGAGACAAATGACACTAGTCCTAACCTTTGACCTCTGAGGAGAAGTGAGCTAGGTGCCGGGAAATGAAGAGTCTCAATTCTTGGTTCAAATCAAGAGATGATAAGTCAACATTCCAGGAGAGAATCCCTGTGAGAGAAAAAAGAAACAAAGAGGGCTCTGAATAAGGTCAGAAGGGTTGGACTTCAGGGAGCACTTCCAAGCTCAGAAGAGGGGTAAGGAGAGGGAGGAGATAAGGACAGCTGCCATGATCAGCCTCCCGGACATCTTTAATGAAGGTTGTTGGTGCCTATGTCTATCTCCCATCCTGTGCCTTTCTTGGGCTTTGCTGAGCCAGAGGAAGAAGGGAAGAGTTTAAGCTAAACTTGGTCACTAGTAGTTTGTATGTAGAAATTTTCTTGCAGAGTTGCCTACTTGTAATAGAAATGACACTCAAGGGCCTATTCCCAGATACTGGGAGCTGCCTTCCCTGGCCCTTGACGGCTAAGTAGGATGCTAGACTCCTGTGCCCGCCTCCTTGCCTCCATTCCTCCGCGGCTTGCCTCTGCCCGCAGGTGGCTCCGCAGCACTGCGCCACTGGCATGCAGCTGGGGAGGGAGGTGAGGACTGAGGAGCTTGTGGCCACAAAGGTCACTCTCTCAGGTTGGCCGCTGACACTGAGAGCTCTGAGATTTGTCCGCAGCGTTCAGAAAGCTCCCTGTGCCTATTCAGGGATCCCAAAGAAGAAACTAAGGTAGGGACTTGGACTCTTCCAGGGGGAAGGTGAGACTTTTTGGACATCTGGCCCGAGATACTGCGGGAGAGAGGGTGTGATCAGAGGGGCCCTAGGGGCTTCGCAGAGCTCCCCCGCTGCAGGGAGATTGCGGAACGCCATGGAGTGTGCGGAAAGGATGGGGAAGAGAGATGTTGGCAGCTCGAGAGGATACGGACGCGTGAAATGGCAGATGCAGGTGACAGGGGCTGATGATTCAGATGAACAAGGCGCGTAGATCTCAGGAATTGCACACTAGGGATGGAGAATGCAGACGTACGCTCTGGGAGGCAAATGCAGATGGCGAAGAAGCTCGGGGTAGAGGCTGTCCCGAGCGCAGCCAGGACAGCGGCTCACCTTGTTCAAGGTGGGCCCGCACGGCCCTCAGCTGGCTCTCTGTACCGACATCGCCGATCACGATGAGCAGAGAGTGTTTCCGCAGGTCCCAGCGTGCCGCCGCCACCGCGGCTCCGGCCTCGCCCAGCGGCTCCGCGGGGCTGGGAGACAGCAGAGAGCCGGGGCTTCCGAGCCCCAGCCCGGGACCGGTCTCCATGGTAACGCCGCGAGGCCGCCCAGGCCCAGCCTCGGTCTCCATGGAAACTCCGTTGGAGTGCTAGGCTGACAGCGGCGGCGGCAGGGAGAGTGCGCCGGGTTCTTAAAGGCCGGAGGCTCAAGCCGCTCATTGGTTGCTGTCTGTCAGGAGGCGGAGCCCTGGCGCCGCAGGGGCGGGGCTGGGGCTGGGACGCTTCGCCCCGCAGGCTCGCTGGGCTCCGAGGCGGGGGGGCGGTGGCCGCCTCTTTCACCCCCAACTCGTTCTCCAGCGGGAGCACTCACTCCGGCGTGGGCAGGGGTGAGGATGCTGAGGGACCGGGTGGAGGAGCGAGTCCATGGCCTCGACAACAGAAGCTTCTAGTCAGGAGGTTGCCCCTCTGTAACGACTGTCTGGCAATTCCACAACCTCGCCTGAACTGAGGGAGCCATCTTGTCCCTCCTGTGTCTGTTTTGTATCGTTGTCTCCATCTGTGTCAGTGTGTCTGTATTGTCATTGTCTGGCGCTGTGTGTGTGTGTGTGTGTGTGTGTGTGTGTGTGCGCGCGCGTGTCACTGCCTGCTAAGGTCTTAGACTCCATCCTCGGTTTCCTTGTCCTCATTGCCCCAAGCCCTGGGACTGCTCTGGAAGGCTGCGCAGTATTGGAGGGACAGCATGACCTTCCGGCCCTGAGTCCCTGGTGAGTTGTTATTCCGAAGATAGTGGTTGGCTAGTCTCCATCTCTGCTGAGTGCAGGACGCGAGTGCAATGAGCTCAGACTGCAGCAAGGGGGATATGAGTAAAACCCGGGAAAGACCTTCCCGACTACAGGTAATGTGTCAGGGAGTTGAGTCACCTTGGGAGACTATGGTATTACTTCCCCCAGCAATTAATCAAAACCGAAGGGGCAACGTTTGAACCAAAGGAAAAGTTGACCCTTCCAAAACCAAAGAGCCGGGGGATGGTAAGGAGGGCTAAGGAGGTTGGCATGTTTTATGACTAACTTGGAACATCCTTGTAAAAATGGTGTGTGCTGTTTAAGTCTACCCTCACCCATTCTTAAGTGTGTCCCCACCACCTACCCTGCACTCTAGTTTTTTAACCAGGACATTGAATCATTCTGTACATGTATATATCACACCAAAAGCCTGACTTTCACCCTCTAGGGCTCCAGCAGCTTTTTTTTCAGTCCCATTTGCCTTACACTTTGGCAATGGTACAAGGTAGAAGGTAACTTATTACCACATTCAGCAAAGCTGCCTATTAGCCAGATTCTGATCCACTCCTTCTCTGGAGACCCTAAGGAGAGTTGGACAGTGTCTGCATGTCAAGTACCTCACAGCAAACCTGGTCCCAGTCATGGAGCATGTGCTGTAGCAAAATAACCAGTACATTCTGCAATCAATTTGGACATGGCCCTACCTATAATTAATATAATATTATATGTCAATTATATCTCAAAAAATGGACATGGCCTTACAAATCCTTTTTGTAGCAGAGAAGGAAAAATAAGAGTACTGGCAGAATATCAGATGGAGGGGGTGCTTCATCCTATAACAGGAGAGAGTATTCTCACCCCTACTATTTGCAGATTTGAACCTGGCAAAAAGCATGGAGAGAGGTGCAGGCCTCCTCTTCTGCAATCAGAAAAGAGTGCCACATACAGGCAGAGAGCCATAATAGGTCGTTGGGAGAGGAAGGGGACATCCTCCGAGCAACTGTAGAGATGAGGCCTTTGGCACAGGACCTAAGTATAAGGGTCAGCAGCAGTTAACCACGGGCTCTGCTTTCATCAAGTCTGACAAAGAGGTCAGACAATAGATCTCAATGGTATAGGCAAGGGACCACACGTTGATCAGATGGTAGGGGCAGAAATTCAGTCCTACCATCTCAGGCCCTGCTAGAATTGGGTTTTACTAATTTAGAGCTGCAAATAAAGACTACGATAGTACTAAAATTGCATGTATATGCTAGATGAGTATTCAGCTGGTTCCTTTTTGCCAAAAGCAAACAATATCATCGAAAGTTTTGCTATAGGTATCTCTTAATGACCTTATTCTTTCCAGCCATTGGGTGATGATCCCAGTATCATCATCATCATATTATCAAAAAACATTTTCTTTCTTTCTTTCTTTTTTTATGTGGGTAGTTCCCTGGCTGGGAATCGAACCCAGGCTGCAGCGTTGACAGCGCTGAAGCCTAGCCACTACACCACCAGGGAACTCCAAAAAACATTTTCTAGTGTCAAATGGCACACAGCACTGCACAAAGTGCTGCATAAAGAGAACTGGAGTATTAACATCTATGCTCCAGAATTTTACAACTGAAGACAGGAAACACTGACACACGTATAAAAAGCATAGAAAGCCTATATATTTTGCATATGCATTGCAAAGTATATAAAACCTATTTTTGTATACACTTTTTTATTTTTAATATGAGGGTAGTTCCTTGGCTGGGAAACGAACCCAGGCTGCAGTGTTGACAGCACCGAAGCCTTAGACACTACACCACCAGGGAACTCCCTATAATACCTATTTTGTGTTCAGTAATAGTGTGCTGTGACAGGAGCCTACTAGTAAAAGATGTAATTGAGGGGTTCTCTGGTGGTGTAGTGACTAGGCTTCGGTACTCTCAATGCCGCAGACTGAGTTCAATTCCCAGCCAGGGAACTACTGCCCCCCCCCCCCAAAAAAAAGATGTAATTGAAGGGCCCATCCAAGGGGATTATTGGGGATCTATGACATGCATAACTGTGAGGCACATGCAGTAGTGCATAGTGGTTATAGAGCCCACTGTGGTGTTTCAATTAATTGTTGAGCTCTTGAACTAACCAGGTATGATCTTTTGGGAACTCTCCTATTCCATAGTTTCTTCCATACTCTTGTCATGCAACATTGACAGATATAGTGGTTACAAACCAGTGATTTTCTAACTATTTGTGATGAAGGACCCTTGAATTGTGGAAGGGATCACTAAGGATCTACCACTAAAAGAGGATGTTAAAGGAGATGTAAAAGGAAGGCACTGTTAAAGACTTTCTTTCAGTGTGCACTGGAGTAGGCACAAGGCAGAAGATAGTGTAAATCTCAAGTGGTATAAAAGGTAATTGTAACCTTGGCTAAGTTTTAGCTAGTTAGGGATTCTCAGCCCCCAGACCATTTCTGGTTCACTATATACAGTGATAAGTTACAGAATAGGTAAAATATACACATGCTTAATAAAGTAGGAGGGGGAAATAACAAGTGGGTGTGGAAAAAAGGGAACCCTGGTACACTGTTGGTGGGAATGTAAATTGATACAGCCACTATGGAAAACAGTATGGAGTTTCCTCAAAAAATTAAAAGTAGAACTACTATATGATCCAGTTATTCTACTTCTGGGTATTTATCCAAAGAAAGTGAAACCACTAATTTGAAAAGGTATGTGCATCCCTGTGTTCATTGCAGCATTATTTACAATAGCCAAGATATGGAAACAACCTAAGTGTCCATCAGTAAATGAATGGATAAAGAAGGTAATGGAATACTACTCGGCCATTAAAAAGAAGGAAATATTGCCATTTGCAACAATATGGATAGACCTTGAGGGTTTTATACAAAGTGAAATAAGTCAGATAAAGAAAGACAAGATATGTGTATTCACTTATATGTGGAATATAAAAAACAAATGAACACAGAAAACAAAACTCACAGATACAGAGAATAGATTGGTACTTATCAGAGGGGAAAGGGTTTGAGCAAAAGCGAAATGAGTGAAGAGAGTCAATTGTATGCATATAGTGATGGATGGTAACTAGACTTACTGTGATGATGACTTTGTTGTGTATGCAAAGATGGAATTGCTATGTTGTACACCTGAAACTAATGTAATAACATATATCAAAGTATGAGGGGCATCTCTAAATTTTTTTCTGGAAATACAGGGTGTCCCCTGCCCCCCCAAACCACTTTGAATGATTGAATAAAATCATTGTTTACTAACATACAGTTTATTTTCAAACTTTAAAGGAATCTACAGAAACAAATAATTTTTTTTTTTTTTTTTTTTGTCAATGCCTGTTTTCAAACTGATGGCTGTTCTGGTCCAGGCACTGCTGGCAACACAAAGCATGGAGTCGCAAACATCAAGAATCATTTTGTTTGGTATTTGTGTGCATTCTCATTCAATGGCTGCCTTTAATACATCGATTGTTGCTGATTTAGTACTGTAAACTTTATCTTTTATGTATCCCCATAAAAAAAAGTCTAGTGGCATGAGGCCTGGTGAATATGGAACACTCTCCACATTTACCAGACTTCAGCCATTATTTCAAAGTGGTTAAACTTGAAAAGGAGAGAAAATTAATGTGGGTTATCAGCTGTTAAAATGCATATACATTTTTGGAGGACACCCTGTAATTTCATATTTAGAATTTAATTAAGTTATTGAAGTTGTCCTCATGACAAAAATCAGAACTTTATTGAAATTAATTATACTTGTCTTGAGTTATATGTGTGTGTGTGGGAGAGGAGGGCTCCATAATGTTTTCAATGCTTAGGGGCTCTGTAGGACTTAAGTCAGCTTTGATAATTCATAAAAGATACTGGCTCCTCTCTATCTTCTAGACGGCTGAAAGTCATTAGTTTTTTTGAGGATCTGAGCTTGTTTGGCAGAATTCCAGCCTTCTTTGCTGGATTGCATGGTCTTATCAATCAAAATATCCAAAAAGAACTGCATTCAGCTCAGATTCCCACACTGTACTCAGTTATGCCTATTAAGCGTTCTTTACACAGAGAGAGGAGAGTTGGATTGCAGGATTGCTGTGTCAGAGGCTTATGCTTGGCTTTTGGGGAAAATACTATGATCATAATGCATACCAGCAGCCATAGGGTCACCTCTTAGCAGGAACAGCTGGTTTATCTGCAAAGGCACTGAGTAAAATAACCTCTAAAAACACACTGAGTGAAATAATCTCTAAAAAGTTTGAAATGGGAAAGAAATCTGCATTTATTACTATGTCTGGCACACAGAGGAGGCCCACAATAAATATTTGTTGGATAATTTTTTAAATTATTATTTGTTCACATTAAATAATGGGAAGAGCAAAGGCACCGGGTGTACCCTCCCCCTGCAGAGCACTGGAAAGGACAATGAAGACATTTCCTTTTTATCCTCCCTCCCTCCATTCATTTATCTTTTTAGGAAAGTAATTCCCGAAATGAAAAAAACAAAAAAACAAAAAAAACCATTTATAGGTACCATTTTCCCTTGTCTATTCCATTTGCCTGTGAGATGGAAATTAATGTTTGGCTGTAGCCTCTGATTCCACCTTTTCCTTTATTCTGAACAAAGCTACCTCTTACTGCAGGGATCCCTAAGGATTTTCTTGTGGTGAAGATGATGGTGGTGAAGAGAATCTAAATCTAAGTGTGTAACTTAGTTTTAAGGCTATGCCTGTCAGTGAATTAAATTTTGCATTGATTTTTTTCAAGGTATTTATAGAACATTTTCCTTCAAGAATGCTGGGGTTGAAGAAATATTGTTCCCTTTACAATATCACTAAATCATGAATACCTTTTTCTCTTCTCTGTCATCAATTCTGTCTTGAATATCCTTCATAATGTGCCCTAACTTCCCTTTCTTACATTACCTCCTGCAAATACCTTGCATTGACTCATTTGCCTAGTTAAAGCGAGCTACTCTTAGTCATTTTTGCACATTCTGTTCAGGCTGTCTTTTTTTTCTGAATGCTCTGTACCCTTTAATTCTCTTTTAGGGATTTATTTACATTTGCCTTTATGACTTACTTTCTTTGTGGAATAAAGTTTTATATCATTCCACAAAGGATTTAAGGAATATGACCTAATTCAGAAACAGCTGCTTCTCTGAAACTGACTCCCCCCACTTGCCAACTGTGTGGTCTTGGGAAGGTGCTTATCCTCTCTGTGCTTTAGTTTCCTCATCTGTAAAATTGTAATAATATTATGGCACCTTATATGGTTATTTTGAGAATTAAGTGGGGACCATTTCAAATATACTTAGAACAATGCCTAGAATTTATTTAGTCATTCATTCATTCATTCATTCAATGTTTATTGAGCACTTACTATGTGCCAGCAAATGAAGACACAAAGATAATAAATAATAAATGTGTAAATTATACACTATGTCAGAAAGTGATTAGTGCTGTGGCAAGAAAAAAAAATAGTGTAAGGCTTATCAAGAACACTGGTGGAGGTGGGTGGTAATAGGGAAGAATGGAAGGGTCAGGAAAGGTTGCAACTTTAAATGGGCTGTTCAGGGTGGGCCTTATTGAGAAGACGAGACTTGAACAAACTTGGAAGAAGTAAGGGAGTTGCCATTTGGATATCTGGCAGCAGTGTTTTGCAAGCAGAGAGGATAAATAGTACAAAAGTCCCTAAGATAGCAATATGCCTGGTACATTCAAGGAATATTAAAGCTCATTGTGGCTAAAGCAGAGGAGTGAGACCAAGAGAGATAATAGAGGCCAGATCACATAGGGCCTGTAGGCATCCTTAGGATTTTGGTTTTTACTCTGAGTAAAATGGGGAACATAAGCAAGCTTTTGAACAGAGAAGTTACATGGTTTGATTTAGATTTTACAGGATCACTTTGGCTGCTGTGTTAGAATAGACTATAGAGGTTGTAAGGATTAAAGTGGGGAGCCATTCAGGGAATTTGCAGTAATCTGGGTGAGTAATGATGTAGTTCAGAGCAGAGTAATGTCAGTGGAGATGATGAGAATTGGTGGGATTCTAGGCACATTGTATTTTAGAGGCAGAGCCAACTTGATTCCCTGCCTTATCAAATGAGGAATCAGAGAGAAAAAGAGTAAATAATGACTCCAAAGATAAACTAAAGACTTAAAAAGAGAAAAAAAACAAAAACAACTTACCTATAAGAAGAGAGAAGAACAAATTGTAAGGCAGCCAGGGATGGAAGGTGAACTTTTTAAGTATACCTTACGTTGTAAATTTGACTCTGGAGTCATATAAATATTGTCCATAAGTATAAAACAAAATTAAATCAAAATGACTGATCTGACAAATAACTTGATCCAGAACATATTTTTAAAAATCTCCTATAAACCAATAAAAAAGACAACAAAATTTAAAGTGGACAAACAATTTGAATGGATTTTCATAAAAGAAGATATAAAAATGGCCAATAAGTACATGAAAAAAGTGTTCAAATTTATTAATCCTAGGGAAATGCAAATTAAAACCACAGTGTAATATCATTTAACATTCACAAAATGGCAAAAATTAAATAACCAATAACATCAAATGTTAGTAAGGCTGTGGAACAAATAGAACTTTCATATATTGCTAATAGTAGTGTAAAATTATTATAACCACTAGAAAAGTATTTATAAGTTTCATATAAAATTAAACAGACATCAACCTTATGATCTAGAAGTTCCACTCCTAGCCATTTATCCAAGAGAAATGAAAACATATATGTCTACAAAAAAGACTTGTGATGACTGCTTATAGCAACTTTATTTATAAAAGCCCCAAACTGGAAAAGACATAATGTCTATCAATAAAAGAATGGATAAACAAATTGTGATACCTTTATGCAATAAAATACTACTCTGATAAAAAGAAACTACAAATATATACAACATAGATGGAAAAAAAATGATGGGAGTTCCCTGATGGTGTAGTGGCTTAAGGCTTCGGCGCTGGCACTGTCAACGCTGCGGCCTGGGTTCGATTCCCAGTCAGGGAGCTACCTACATACCAAAAAAAAAGAAAAAGAAAAAAAAATGACAACATTATGACAACAAAACACAAAAGAATATTATGTTATTTGGTCTCCTGAGAAGTAGATACCAAGACATGATTAGATGTGCAAGAGATTTATTGGGGCAAGAGATTTATTAGTTATCTATTGCTTTGAAACAAATTACTCTAAAACTTAGCAGCTTAAAATAACAAATATTTATTACCTTAGAGTTTCTAAGGATCTGAAATCTGGGAGGAAATCAGCTGAGTGGTTTTGGCTTAGTGTCTCTCATATGGTTGCAGTCAAGATGTTGGTTAAGGGTTACAGTAACCTGAAGGCTTAACTGAGGCTGGATGATGGCTTCCAACATGGCTCACTCCCATGCCCATTGGCAGGAAACCTCAGCTTCTTCCCACATAGACATCTCCATAGTTCTACCTAAGTATCCTCATGACATGGCAGTTGGCTTCTCCCAGTGCAGGTAAACCCAAGATCAAGTAAGGAGGGAGCCACAACACCTTTTTATGACATTGTGTTGGAAGTTGGATATCATTACTTCTGTCTTATTCTATTTATTAGAAGCAAGGCACTAAGTCTGGTCTACTTTCAAAAGGAGAAAGATTATCTTTACCTTTTGAAGGGAGTGTCAATGAATTTGTGATATATTTTAAACCATCACAGGGAGGTATTAAGGGAAGGCAGAGAGAGCCTTCAGACCAAGGTACTGGTCTGATAACTGTGGAAGGAGAGAGGGAAGGAGTGAGGATTGGAAAGGAAGCGTCTTGTCCTACAGCATGGTTCCAAGAAAGGTTTGACCAGGCTGATGAAAAGTATTCAAGTCAAAGACATCTATGGGAGCAATTTTGTATTGCACAGGCCTGAGCCTGCCTTTTTAACCTTGTCATGCTCTGGCATTGCCTGGGATCAGCCTGTGGGAAGTGTGCCTTATGTGGCACACTTCAAAAAGAAAATGAGAGAAATTAACCTGTGTATTAAATTGATAGAATTATTTCAAATGACTTTAAAATGCAGCTATTTAACTGTACATTTTGGTAAAATATACCTACAATTGACCTTTTTCAGTGAAAAATTCAGTGATATTAAAACATTCATAATGTTGTGCAACCACTACTAACATCCATCTCCATACCTCTCTTCATCTTGTAAAACGGAAACTATACCTATTAAACAGGAACTCCCGATTCCCCCCCACCCCCAGCTTCTGGTAACCACTATTCTACTTACTTTCTGTTTCTATAATTTACTATTCTAGGCACCTCATGTAAGTAGAATCATACTTTTGTGACTGGCTTATTTCACAATATAATGTCCTCAAGATTCATCCATGTTGTAGCATACGTCTTAACTGTACATTTTTAATAGGACATGCCCTAAGGAAAAAAATCAACTGCAAAGAAATGCTAACCTGTTTTGATTAGTCATCTCATTAGTAATAGGATTGGTAAAAACATTATATATATAGAAGACATATATAATAAAATAAAGGAAATAAATAAATTATTTATTTATATTTATCAAGAACTAAGATATTGATTATAAGAGAAAGAGATACAAATATGAAATCAAGAAAGTTGAGTAAAATCCTTAAAATCCTAAAATTTGTTTGGAAAAAACATAACAATGACCAATCCAGTAGCAATAAGCATTCCAACCATCCAAATAAACAAGATGAACCTGGAACATCTTGTTGTACCAGAAAGCAAGGAACTATGAAATACCACGAGAAACATGTCACGACTCGGGAGCTAATCTGAAAGTGCTGCCACAGTCCAAAGATGCGACAATGTACATTTCAAAATTAACAATAACTGCAATGGGTTGAAGCATACCAAATGTGTTAAAATTCACAAGTTCATAGGGAAACGAAAATCTCATTAGTCATTTTTGGAGTATGCCAGAGAACCTCATTATTTAAGATGAAAATATTCTCTATTATATAGAGAACCTCATCTCATTATTTTGAACACTAGTTAAATCAGAGGAAAGAATAAAGAATTTATCCTGCCTCTCCTTAGGTAATCAAATATTTGATGAAGGGTAAGTTCTTATTAATATAAAAATTCCAGCTAATTTATAAAGAGTTTGTTAAAATTACAATATCATGGTTTTGCAGAGTGGAATAATGCAGATAGGTAATGATTACCGGTGACTGCTAAGCTATCAAGTAAAAAGTAATTAATTGTGATGAAATAAATTGTAACCAATAATCAATTCTAACAGAACAGAAATATGTTCAACCAAATGCTATATATATTCTGATGAGATGCAATAGGAAGTATATACCACCTATGAAATGTTCTTGCCAAAAAAGCAAAAAGTAACATAAATCTGAATAAGTATATCTAACTGCCCATGTATAGGAAATGAAAAGGACAAAGAAATACATTAAATGGCACCACAGGGGTGCAACCAGAAAAATTCACAATGTTGGAAATTTTACAGAACAATTGACCTAGTGTCATCAACAAATAAATAAATTGCAGGAAATTAAAAAGAGGGAGAACTTACATATTAAAAGAGACTTGAGATGAATATCATGCAAATGCAATATGTAAACTTTGTTTGGAATTATAAAAAAATAAAAATGAGAAAATTGGAGAAATTTGAGCACTATATATTTGATAACATTAAGAAATCATTGTTAATTCTTTGGGTGTGTTAATGATGTTATGTTTTAAAATTTTTTCATTTTTAGAAACACAAGTATTTATGAAAGAAATTATATGATGTCTGGGATTTGCTTAGAAATAATCAGTTGGGGGAAAGTAGTTAGAGATATAGGTAAAACAAGATTGGGCATTTGTTGATAACTGTTGAAATTGGATAAGTACATGGATTATTTTTTCTTTTTCTATTAAAAAAAATGTCTCCCAGCTTTTTATTATAAGCAACATGAAGGATGTCATTGCCATCAACTGAGATGGGTAAGGCTGCAAGTGGAGCAGGTTTAGTAGAAAAGGTGAGTTCAGTTTTAAGCATGTTGAGTCAGTGATGTCAACTGGTCATCCAAATGTTTCAAGATATTGAATAGGCATATATATATATATGGAGAGAGAGAGAGAGAGAGGGAAAGTTTGGGAGAGAAGACTAAACTGGAGGTATAAAGTTGGAAGTCATTGGCATATTGATGGTAGTTATAGCAGTGAGACTGGATGAAGTCAAGAAAGGAGCAAGAGTAAACAGCTTAGAACATACTAAATGCTCAATAAATATTTATTATAAACACATGGTTACAATTTTTTATTTTGATTTTTTTCTCTTCTGAACTCCTACAGCACTTTTATTGTATCTTGTATTATAGTTATATGTATACGTGTCTTGTCTTCTCTCTATATTGTGAATTCTTTGATGGTAGGAACTAGATCAGAATCATTTTTATATGTTGTTCCCTCTCTACCACCATGGAGCCAGAATTGTGCCTTATACACAAATGAGTTGAAATTAATAAATGAACTCAAGTTTGTGAAGAGATTCTGGTCAGGGCTATAGATATTCTGGCTTCAGGTTCATGAGACTTTCTATGTTATTGGGCTCTATGTGAGCAGGGCCAAGATGTATTGCTGTTGTTCTTGCCAAATAGTTAGCACACTAGCCCTGTACAGTCTATAGATCAACTTTTGGGATCCAACCCTACTTAAGACACTACAAAGGGTAGATGGGTGAGGGGACTCAGAGTAGAGTGGTGAGGGAATATGAAATAGTGACATGGTGGAGTAGGATACAGAACTAGGCATTATGTACACATGACTTTATGTGCACACATTTATCTCAGAAAATGGATAAACATGTCATGGCTCAGCCACTCATGCATGAGTAGGAATTGGCTTGATATCCTTGTCCGCTGAACTGTTTTATGTTCTTAGGTTTCTCAGTCCCAAAACATAAAAACTCCCTTCTCTCCATTGGGACGTAAGTGTTCAGGAGTAGGTGGGTTTTTGTTTTAATCCCTTTTTTCACCTTCTACCATCCTGGCTCTGATTCCTGGCCATTTCCAAAGGCTCTAAGAATATTCATTTTCTTACTCACATCTTATTCCTATATTATTTGGCAGTAGACTTTTCTTGTAGTTTTGCTTAGTACCAAATCCTGCTCAGCTCCAATCTTGGATAATTTGATTTCATGCTCTGTTTCTTTTACTTAAAAAAAAAATCACAGTGTAATGATCAAAGTTAGGAAAATAACATTGATTCAATACTACTATATAATCTAATGGCCTTTTTTCCTAATATCACCAGTGCTCCCATTAGAATTCTTTATAGCAGAGTTAGAACCAAGTTCTTGCCCAGGATTCAGTTCTATTTTTTTTTGTTGGTTTTTTTTTTTTTTTTTTTTTTTTTTTTTTGG